>JAKSZP010016198.1:0-78082 GCA_022478985.1 Massospora cicadina | reverse complement strand
TGGCTCACCCAGTAGTGCTAGGGATGCGGTGGTGGCATCAGTTTGGACCCCAGATCAATGTGCTTTCCAGTAATATAACCTTGAACCCAAGGATGAATCCCCTGATGGAGTGGAGGCTGTTGGTGGGAAACCATGAGTCAGATGAGCATAGAACCCTGGGGGCCATTCAGAAAGCAGATTTGCCAGCAGAATACTGAGATTTTGTAGGAGTCTTTGGACCAAAAATGATTCACCATTCTCTCCCATGGGGCCATGTTAAGTTCTGAGGATTGCTCACTTGATAATTAAAATCCTGTACGCTTAATCAGGATGAAGTTTGGCTGAATGATCCTCAATATTGCCAGTGGCTTATGGTATTTTCACCGTTCAAAAACTCACTAGACGTGTTCATATAGCCCTGACTCTTCTGGTCAATTTTGGGCTCAATTTTTATCTTTGTATTCAAGAAATTCTTCTGAGGCAGGCAAAGATACAAGCTGTGGATTCCAAGGATCCAGATTGCTGACACTCTCCAAAAGGGACTTAAAATAAAACCAGAAAGAGGATTAAATGAAATGGATCCTTATTAGACTATATTATTTGATGATTAGTCAATAGGCCAGGCGCCAGTATTTATACCTCTAGGCATCTTTTGGCCACATTCAAGCATGCAATTTCAAAAGATTATTTTCCACATCAGTTCAGCCCTTGAACTGATACGATTATGATCTATTGCTAGGTTTATTGGTGGCAAAATACTTTAAAAATTGGGAGGATTTCAGGGATGAGAATCGCAATAATGAGCGTGCAAAGTTGTCCTAGGATCATCTCAATATGAGTTTCATCATACTGCTGATAAAGTACAAATTCTAAAAATTTCAGCATTGATTTAAGAAAATGATGTACCCTTAATCGGGATGTCAGCAGGCTTCTTGATAGCACTAGGTACTCCCATTTGGGCGGTCCATGTGCAGGTGCTATCATGCCAATTACGTGTACTAACATACAAAATTTGATATAAGCAGGAAAATTTTAAAACCAGCTCAAAATATGTTTTTCATCATACAGCTGATGAAAACGACTCCCTAATTGGGATGTCAACTGGCCTCTCAATAGCACTAGGTACTCCCATTTGGGTGGTCCATGTGCAAGTGCTATTGTGCTGATTATGCATACCAGCATACAAAATTTGCCCTAGAGTGGAAAAAGGATTACATTTTTTCATCTATTTGTTCATGGGATTTGTAGATGTTTTCTTCAGGTTGATCCCAAATAATTTTCTCAGGTTGAATATTTGATATTGGTTCTGATTAATTGGGACTAGTTGCTAAGTTTTGGTTCAGTGATAATTGGCCCAAATGTGCGAGTGTATTTGGTTTTAGCTTTCAATAGAATAATCAGATTGAATTGACATTGATTTAATTAGCCCAAGCTTTGTAGTTGCAGAGATAATTGTCCTGAATGTGCGAGTGTATTTGGCCCAAGCTTTTGGTAATATAATTAAATTGCCGTTGCAATAATTGGGCCTGAGCCATGTTATTGCAATAGGCTTTAACTAGAGTATTAGCTTGAGCATTAGGAGGATAATTGGCCCAATCTGTTGGTTGTTGAAGGGTTTATTGAGTCAACTACCTAATCTAACAGGCCATTTGAATTCTCATTTCAGTTTAAGGAAAGGGTCGGAGCTCCCCATGGATGACTGATCTATCCGCTGAACAAACGAGCCAAGGCTGCGTTGGAGGATCATATTAATTTGATGTTGAATGGAGGTTTGATCAAGCCATCAAAGTCAGTTGTGGTGTCCACAGTTTTACTGGTGACCAAGACAAGCAGGGGGTTATGGCCATGCATGGACTACTGGAGATTGAATGCAGTCATGGTCCTGGACCCTTACCCAATGCCATTATTGGAAGTTATCCTGACAATGGTCACAGGGTGCAACATCTTCACCAAGTTTGATCTGGCAGATGCGTTCAATAAGGTACCTGTGAGGCCAGAGCACCAGAAGTACACAGCATTCAAATGCAACCTTGGAATGTTCCAATACCAAGTTATGCCATTTGGGCTGCGCAATGCCCCAGCAGTGTTCTAACGAATGATTGACCAGGTACTCAGTTGAATGATTGGCTGGTTTTGCATCACTTATATGGATGACATCCTTGTATTTTCACGTTCCAAGGAGGCACATGTACGTGATGTGTGGGAGGACCTGAGGCATTGGCTGCAGCAGGCTTACAGCTGAAGCCTTCAAAGTGTGAGTTTAACCAGGAGTTAGTTACATTCCTGGGGAATATTGTGTTTGGTAAGGGCCTGAGGGGTATGCCCAGACAAGATACAGGCGGTGCGCACATGGAAGGCACCAACGGATCGGACAGGTGTAAGAAGTTTTATGGAGTTGGTGAATTTCCTCTGGTGGTTCATCAAGAATCTATCAAAGTTGGCCTTGTCATTTACACAATTAACACAAGATGTACCATTTGTATGGGGTGAAGAAGAGGAGTGAGCATTCAACCTGATGAAAGAGAAGCTCATTTTGGTACCAGTCCTTGCCCATCAGGATCCTGAGAAACCTTTCATAGTTGAGACGGACGCCTCAAATTTTGCTGTGGGAGAAGTACTCTTACAGAGGGAGGAAGACAAAAGTTTAGGAGCACCTGGTGTTTTATTTCAGCTGGAAAATAATTTCCGCCAGAAACAAATTATCTGATATATGACAAGGAGCTACTGGCAGTGGTTGCAGCGCTGCAGGAGTGGCAGCACCACTTGTTGTATGCACGTTATCCTTTTTTAGTTAAGACAGACCATTGGGCACTCGAGTATTACCAGGAGCCCAAGAAAAGAATCATCTCCAAGCCCAGTGGCATGTGGAGCTGGTTCAATATGATTTCTGAGTAGAGTACCATCCAGGAGCTGTCAACACCATAACAGATTTGTTGAGCTGGGATGTGGGGCTAGCATATGAGAAGGCTGAGTTGGAGGAGTATAACACAGCAACCATATTCCAGTCAGACCAATTTGCCATGATGGTGAGCGAGGAGAATGAACTGGAGGGGGAGATCTGACAGAAGCAAAAGAGGTCAGCATTTGGTTGTCAGTTATGAGCGGAAATGGAACTGGGCAAACAGCACAGCCATCATTGTACATATGGGAAGAAAGATGGAATTTTGTACCATGACTCACGAGTATGGGTTCCAAATCCAACACTACAATGGGAAGTGCTGCAGGCATCGCATGACCACCCATTAGCAGACCATCCTGGGGTCGAGAAGATATCAAACTGGTGTGGCATAAGTATTCATGAACTGGACTGCGGAAGGATATCACAAAATTGTGGCGGAGTGATTGGCTTGTGCACGTTTGAAACCTTTGTGTAGGCAGATTGTGGGTAAGTTAGTCCCACTCCAGATTACAAACCATCTATGGGGATCAGTTAGTGTGGATTTCATTACAGGGTTACCCAAGATCCATGGTAAGGATGCAATAATGATTGTTGTTGATCGGTTGACTAAATATGCCAGATTTTTCCCATGTACCTCAAAGTTCTCAGCCAATGACACTGCACAGGTTTTCATCAATGAGATATTTGCCCATCATGGCCTGCTGGTAGAGATAATTTCATATTGTGGACCCCAATTGTTGGGATTTCACCAAATTCTCTTGTATCTGGAGATTCTACTACATCAATTCCCTGGTTTCATCAGAAGGAGAGCTTAATTTATCTCAATCTATCAAGGTTAATAAGAACAATCAGCTTCATCATGATCAATTGATTGAAGATTTGATCGCGCAGTAATTAATTAGCTCTGATAGATTACAAACCAGATAAAAACCTATAAATATCTCATCCTTTCAATAATAAAGAATTAGGTCGATTTATAACCTGTTTTTGCTTTTACTTATCACTTTTTGGAGAATCCAAACGAAGTAACTTTGAAAGAAAACCTGTTTGATTGGAAGTGTAATTCAAAACTTCCAGAGTGGTGCTCACTACAGGGGCACTATGAGTTATGCACCGTGAACACGTCTGTCACTACAATGGATTCTCAATTTTCGCCTGAAGAATCTCAAGACCATGAGCAAGGCAGTATTTTACGGTGGGTCCGTTCAACTAGAAATGAAATCCCAAGAATACCGTCCACTTTGGAATTCTGTGCCAATTTGGAGTTTTATAATCCTAATATAAGCTTTACAGCGAATTTTCAAATCCCTCCTGAGGTTTTATGAAATATTATTAATCAAATGCTGGAGGGAGACTTAATTCCTGGAATCTGTTCCACCCAATCTCATTCTAATGCTGTACCCTCTATCTTGTGAGAAGTGTTGCAAACCTCCCAAATGCCAGGAATTGACACTGAGAAATACTTGCATCAGCTAGTACACCCTACCCTATACCATCTATTACCAGTTGTGGGAATGCATCATCAAGGGATGCTCAATTTACTAGAAGGACTTCAGTCCTTGAATAGTTATGTTACCAAGTTTTCAAATCCACCTCTGAATTTAGCAGAGATAATCAAGATGCCATCATATATACTGGATCTTTTTAAATGAAGTACATCAACAGCTTATTCAGCTTGACCATGGGATGTCCAGATTTGTTGCTTTACAGTTTTCACAACGAGTCTGGGAAATTCAGCAAGAATGGAAAGAAGGAATTTCTCAACTTTTTGAGCAGAGTCAAGCAATGAAAGAAGAAATTAGAAATCATATTCCTCAATTGGAGCAATTGTACTTGGGAATCCAATTCCGAGTCATTGAAGTGAAGAAAACTTCTGGAGCCATGGGTCCTCCTGGGGTTGAAGGACCCAGGTTCACCTGGGGGGCGTAGGTCCACATGGACCCTCCTAGTGTGATGGGCCCTGAGGACCCCCCGGTGTTGAAGGGCCCCACAGACCACCAGGTGCGGATGGACCTCAAGGACCCCCAGGCGCTGATGGTTACTCAGGATCCCTTCAACAAGTTGACTCTTTATTGAGCATGATGGACCGCTTATGTGACAAATTTATAAAGTGGCCAAGGAATGTAAATTAACACCTGAGGGGGTAACGATTGATCCCTTCCTGTCGCTTCAGTCTCTCTCTGATGAACTGAGTAATCTGGGTAAATGGGCGAAGGACACAGACATCCTGTTTCAAGCCTATGAATCAAAAAGGCGAGATGCTCCAAGCCAAAATTGAAACATTGAAACTTAAGTACAATGCTCAGCAGGTGCAAATTTATAAAATATCTCATCAGTTGGATAAAAATGTGGGGCATGCTGAATTGAATTGACAGATTGGCGAAATTTGTACTGAGACTGTCAGCCCTTATCCTCCATTTTATTTGCAAGTTTCTGATTCCAACTCTTATGTTTCTACACAATCTGAACATCCTGGAGTACATGTTTTGACGGCCAATGCTCCAATGAGTTTCAAACCAGTATTTAAAGACAAGTACTCTTCTGGGGAAGGTAGTATTATCTCCTTCCTCTCTCTCTCTCTCTCTCTCTCTCTCTCTCTCCCATCTACATGAGAAGGCTCTAATTGAGGCCATGGATCATCAAAGAATGAATTACTTGCCTAATAGTCTCAATCGATTAGCCCAGGATATCATGGTACCCCACTTAATGACTTGCTCTACTTGGTCTCAGATCAAAGACGCGTTAATCAAAGAATTTAGAAGTGTGCAAACCTTATCCTCTCAAAAACAGGCTTTTATGGGTATAAAGCCCCTCCAGAATGAATCAATCAAAGATTTTGCACATTAGTTCTATTGGGAAGCTCAAACTTTGGTGGCTTGTGGTCAGTTATATTTGGATGATGCGATTACTGCAGTTATGTCTGCCTTTACTTCCAGGACTCAGTTGCAAGTATACCTTCTTAGCATAAAGAAGAATTTCAGAATTATATTAGACATCAAGGAGGCCTTGTTGGAATTGCCTTCCTCAATTCTTGAGAAACCATGAGTCTACGATTCTCCAAGACCTAATTGCCCAAAAGTTTACACTATGCCTGAGAATGCTAGAGCGATTCAGTGTAACTACTGTCACCAATATTTCCATACAGAAGACCGTTGATTCAAAAAATAAGCGGATGAGAAGAAGAAAAAGGGATAAAACTAATAAGATTCTTCACCTCAATAATGATATGAGTGTGCAACAAGAACATCAAAGCCCTGTCAAGTATAATAAAGATAAAAGATTCTTCTTATTCCTTGCCCTCATTGTTGGCGTTATCCTCTCAGTTTGGAAGCACCATCACCCATATTGACTTCCAAGTGAATCAAGTCAATGCCAAAGCTATCATTGATATGGGATCTCCGGTGAATGTTGTCTCATCAAAATTTATCAAGCATATCAAATTAACACCTGATATTTCTCATTATGAAGAATATGGTACCTCAGGACCTCAGAGTACTCGGTCAATTGGAGCTTTTTCATCCTTTCAACTAAAAATTGGGAAGTTAACTTTTACCTCCCTGCCATTGTCCTTGATAACTTGAGTTATGACCTACTATTAGGGATTCAATTTTTGTGGGAATTTGATGGAATTATTAATTACCCTGACTCATCGCTATCTCTCTTAGAGTATAGAGAGCCCTTACTTTTGTCCAAACATGCTCATACTCGACATCAGTTATGTCTGTTGGAGGAGTCTAAAAGGTCTTATTCTATTCAATACCAGGTTGGCGACCCTCATGTAAAATTTCCCCTACCTCAGCAGACATTGAAGAGGGGATGCCTATTTTCTCCTCCAAAAATCTACTTATTCCGCCAAAATCGCAGGTAATTGTTAATATTCTTTACATTTTTTTATTCCCAAGGGACATTTATTACAAGTCCAAGGCATTTTCAACCCTTCTGCTAAAGAAATCTTGCCTTGTCCTGGAATATTGGATTATGCTTATTCAGGGTCATTATCTGTTTTATTGGCGAACCTTACCAATGAGCTGAAAATGGTGGATCAAAAGCACCCAATTGCTTATGTCAAGTTATTGCCCTTATCCTGGATTTATGGTGTTAAACCTTTTGGAAGTCTACAAGATTTTGGGTTGGAAAGTGATCAGGAAATTCTGACTGTGGGACCTGCTATCGGAAAACACCTCACTAGTGAACAGGAGAAACAAGTGCTTCAGTTGTTAGAAGAATACTCCAACATTTTTGCCAAGCACACTTATGACTTTAGCAAGATGAAAGGAGTGATACCTCCGTTGAAACTGGCGACCACCTTACTATTCGTGCAAAGCCCTATCATAAGTCTAAAGTGGAAGAAGCCCAGGTTACCAAAGAATTGCATCAATTGTTGGAGCCTGGATTGTTGAAACCCTCCAATAGTCCTTGGGCATCTCCATTGTTATTGGTTAAGAAGAAAGATGGTTCCCACCAAGTGGTTATGGATTATTGCAGACTGAACGCTATTACTCAATGAGACAGTTATCCTTTACGCAGGATTGATGATTCCCTTAGATTGTTGACTGGATCAACTTATTTTTCGGCCATGGACTTAGCTAGTGTATACTGGCAAATTGAGTTATCCCCGGAAGACCAAGCTAAATGTGCCCTAATATCCAGTGAAGGGTTGTTTGAACCAACTCAGATGCCTCAAGGATTGAGCAACGCCCCAGCCACGTTCCAAAGAGATATGGATGGTATGTTACGGAACTTAAAGCCCACCTGTGTTTTGGTATATCTCAATAATATTACCATGTTTTCAAAAACTTTTACCAAGCATTTGGACCATCTAAAAGAAGTTTTAGGAAAATTTGAAATTCTTCCTTAAAGCTCAAACCCTCCAAATGTTCATTCTTCCAAAATGAAATGGAGTTTTTAGGACATCAAGTTTCAGCTATAGGGATTTGACCCTCTCAGACAAAATTCAAGCTATTCTTTACCTCCTCCTACCTCGCTGTGGGATATTCAAGTCTTTCTCAGTATGGTTGGGTATTATCAGCAATTTATACCCAAATTTGCTGATATGGCTAAACCATTATTCCATTTGTTACAAAAAGGAGTGCCCTTTGAGTGGAGTTCAGCTCAGGAACAATCATTCAATTCTCTGAGAACTGCCTTGACTAAGGCACCTGTTTGGATTCATCCTTGATCTGATAAGCCTTTCTTCTTACATACTGATGCAAGCAATGTTGCTATTGGAGCTATCTTATCCCAGTGTGATGAAGAAAAAGGATCATCCCGTCACTTTTTATAGCAAAACTTTGTCCAAAGCTGAACGAAATTACAGTGTCACTGAAAAATAGTGTTTGGCCATAATTATATCAATCAAAACTTCCGTCCCTTCTTATATGGTAACCATTTTACTGTTATTACTGACCATTCTTCTTTATGATGGTTGCAGGAATGAAAGATCCTGATGAAAGATTGGCTCATTGGGACTTTTTTTCCAATTACTATCACCTTTAGTAATTTTGATTCAATTCAAACAGTGTAATTTGATAATCAACACCAGGTGAGATAAGTATGAACAATAAGGTAAAGAGCTGGGTGAACGTGGTAAAGGGCAGCAGACCTGGACCTGCACCACCCAAAGGTACCAAGCGCACAGGTACAAACGAAAATCTCAGCAAAAATAAAAAACCTGAGGTGGCACCTCCCGCAGGTTTCATCATTTTTTTTGGTAAAATACTGTAGCTATTTAGAAGTATCCCAATTGCAACCATTGTCATTGGTGGAATATGGGATAAAAGTTTTCCTGGGCGTAGAAACACTGACAATGTGGGAAAAGTTCAGCGAAGCCCAACAAAAATTTTTCCCACACGCAGTGTACTTAACAACCCATACTATATGCAGAGGCTGGGTAGACCTTGGGTTTAAAACCGCGGAAGAAGCAAATGAAGCAGCAAAGGTCAGAGTGGTACTCGACCTTCCTGACAGACAGCAATTGGTCCCAACCAAACGCACCTGTTGGACAGAATTTAAAGACATTTTCATCATTTTTGACTATCTTATGACTACACTGGCGCACACAGTAGCTGAAAGACATCTCTGAGAAGGCTTGGAAGCCTATGAAGAAATTAAACAATTTGAAATGCAACGATTCCAGCTGATGCTGACCCTTAGCATGGGGAAGGCAATATCAATAATTTCACCAAACCAGGATGTAGTAGAGGATATTACAAAAATTCCCCACATTGCATCCTTCACAATCGATGTGAAAAAATCCCAGCTGTTCCATGCAACAGTGGAAAGCGCACCCCCATCTGCAACCACTGCCAGGCCTTTAGGCACAAGATTCATGCTTGCCCCATCAAAGAAGGCCTGAGAGAAATGGAATTCTGTGAGGAGGAAATGGGCGAAGAAGACTCAGAGTACGCCAAAATCACAGATACTTCACAAGCCTTCAACTGGGGAGAACATGGACAATATAAAATTATTGACCCTATTTCCCTGAAAGAATGAAAAATGGCCAAACAAGCTTGCAAGCTGGCCGCGGCCAAGGCAAAGACCTCAGTGGAATCAACCATATCGCCAGAGCAGATCCAGGAAGACATGGAGAAATTTGAGTTCATGAATCAATCAGATCCTGCAGAAAACCATACACCCAATCTGACCAGTTAGAATTCGGTGGAACCCAATTCAGAAATGAATGCAGCAAAATTGGGGTTCAGTGCACCCCAGAAAATGCGGAATTTAACCCAATTGGGAAGGAAAATCAACAATGGAATGCGCAAGAAAATAATGTAGCCAATAAATATCCACAAGTGCACTGCAATAACATTTTGAAACCAAGCAAAGCCAAGAGAGGAGCAAAAACTGCGGTGATGAAAGGGGCAGAATAAACCCCAACTCTTACTCATGGCTATGCTCTCCGCAGCAGAGGTGCAGTGGAGAGCAATGTGAGCGAGGGAGTAGGGCCAGGAGGCCCTGCTAACCGCTCCTGAGGCACATCAGGTATCTCAGTAGAGATAGGGATGCTGAACATAGCGGGACTCAAGGCCTTAATGTCCCAGGCCAAGAAGTAGAGTCTCCTGTGAAAACCCCCTGTAGATATCTTGGCCATCCAAGAAACCCACTGTCCACAGGGAGAGGAGGAGGCATGGGAAAAATGCTCCTCCCAACAATATTGTTTTGGTCACTCCACTGTGGGGTGATAGTATGCGCGAACCAAAACTTTAAATTTATTAATAAAAATTTGTTCCTGGATGGCCGCATACTCGCCATAACATTCTCATGGCACATAAAAGTGCACACAATAGCCAGTGTGTATGCCCCAAATGGTGCACATGACTGAAGACAATTTCTCACAGCCCTAACACAACTAAATTTACAAGCAAATACTTTCATAATGGGAGACATGAACTGCTGGATTAACCCAGAGATGGACCAATGGCCATACACAACAGAGGATACCACAAGGGCAAGTGGGACTCCGCGTACTAAAGGCCACCCTGGGACTATATGATTCACTGCCAAAAAGGCAATCCCTGCTACAAAACATGACACGCCCACATGTACACAATGACACACTTGTCTCTATGTTGAGGATAGACCTAATACTCGCACCAATAATCTTCTGTCACCAAATTCAGAAATTTAAAACTGCAAAAATCGAATTCTCTGACCAATGGCTTGTTTTGGTGTCTTACAAAATGGCGGAACCAAGTACCCAAGCACCCAGATGGTGCAGAATATGCCCAGAAAGTTTAGCTGACTCAGAATTTCAATCCAGGATGGAGGAAATATCCTCAACCCAGGATTTTCAAACACCCTTTTGCTCAGACCCACTAACCACCTGGGAAAACTTTAAAAATCAACAACCCAACAAAGTAAACATACATCGTCTAGAAGACACAGGGCAGTTTCAGCCATTATCAAACACACATTGACTGAAATTGACCATCTAGAAAACAACGTACCAAACATGGGATACAGCCACAGATGGGGGCGCAAATAGGCAGAGGTTTCTGCTTAGCTAAACACCCTGATCTGCAAACACCAACACCAAGTTGGAGTCCTATAAAGGCAAAAACATAAGAGATGGAGAAACTTGCTTGAGCTACTTTTCCAATGATTCCACGCCAGGAAAAATATTATAGCTTGTACACAGGTCTGTTGACTGGACAAATCCATAGCAGAAACACCCAAAGAAGTCGCGACTAAAGTTCACAGGTTTTATACAAAATTGTATAAATCTGAGCTGGTCAAACCAGAAAAAAGTGAAAAATTCCTCAGAAGCACACATATTGACACCGCGGTTTAAAATAACAATTTAATTAACCTAACATTGCGCGGAGAATTATGGGAAGTAGTACGCGGTGCACCAAGAGGGAAATGCCCTGGAACTGATGGGATTCCCTATGAATTTTATATAAAAATAATTTACTAACATCTCTAATATTCTTCTAGCTTCAATGTACAAGTGTATTATGGAAAAATGCCTCCTACCTGGAGGCAAAGAAGCATGCACGATCACTTTATTCAAGAAAGGAGACAGATTAGACCTATCCAACTGGCGCCCAATTTCCCTAACCAATACAGATACAAAAATTTTCACAAAAATTATGGCTAAACGACTAGGAGAAATTGCAACTGATGCGATATCCCATCACAATATGGATATGTCCCAAGAAGATCCGTATGGGATAACATCCACACAGTTGCAAATGTCTGCCAGTCCAAAACCTCTGGAGCATTTGTCTTTTTAGACCAACAAAAGGCATATGACAGGGTGAACTGGACCTATCTTAGGGCCTGCCTTCAAAAATTCAAGCTTCCAAAGAGATATAAACTGGGTAATGTTGTTTACAGAGTCTGCAACCATGGCTGTGCGGGGAGCAGGCTTCTTAACCAACCCAGTTATCCCACAGAGAGGACTAAAACAAGGAGACCCCTTAAGCCCTCTACTCTACAACTTTAGCCTAGACCCCCTAATCCAAAATACAAACACACTCCTCAAGGGAATCAACGTCAAGGGCCAACCACCAGTCAAAATGATGGCCTTTGCTGATGATTGTGTGGTGGGCATATCCAACAATCAGGACGCTTGCAGAATTGAGAAGATAATACAAGACTATTCAGCCATAAGTAACGCATCACTCAACACTGAGAAAACGAAAATTATACTCCTGGGGAAATATCAGACCCAGTGGATGCCATCTACCCAGGGCCTACAAGCTAATACAACATCAAGACTCCTGACCAGACATAGGAGGCAAAAATTAGCAACGACCTCACTGAAACTTCCATTCATCACCAGGCCAACAGTTGGCCCAGTTCGTCACTTGGGAGTATGGTTGGAAGCAGAAGGATACGCTAACTCCATGATGGAAAGTCAATTATTAGACAAAATAACAAAACGCATTGCCTCCTTACATGGACACCAAACAGGTCTAACAGGAAGGGTCACGGTAGCCAACTCAATGATTCTATCAATTTATATGGTTCACGGCCCATACAATCGCTTTCTCACCATCTTTCTTCAACACAGTCCACGCCCTATTACAAGGATGGCTATGGTCCAACCACAACCCCCCTGTACGCCTTGAAACCCTATTTGGCTTTAGAAGGAATGGAGGTATGGGGCTTTACTAATTACGTAGAGCAAGCAACCCATATACTGGGATCCTGGATAGCTCAGGTGACTAGCCCAGATCTTCCAGATACACACTGGGCCAGAACAGAAAGATATAACTTCACACGAGCACTACAATTAAGAAACCCAGATCACCCAAACACATTAATCAAATATTTGGCATCCCATCCTACAGCTTCAGGACCACATGGCACTCCTGCACATTTCAAATGAATACTCCTAGCCATGAGAAGAGCGACATGGCGGATTCACATAAATGATCAAACCAGTCACCGAGGACGCCCAAGGCTAACTCACAGACAGGAGATCAATGATCAAATTGTCACAGACAATACAATAAGCAAAAGCCCAAATACCATAGCCAGGATAGATTACCTGGACCATATGGACATACCCTACAGCCTGGAGACCCAAAGAAGAGTATGGAGATACACACATCACCCTCTACTCCAACCCAGGATAAGAGCACATGTATGGAGGTTTATGAGGAGAGTATACCAAACAGCTGAACGGTCAAATGCCAATCATACCTCATGTGCAATATGTGGTCAGTATGGAAGCCTAGCCCAACGTTTAGAACAATGCCCAACATCAGTGGCTGTATGGAAAGAGGCCATGCGCCTTTTCCGCCAAGAAAACGGACATCCATTCAGCCTAGAAAGGAACATGTTCGCTATAAACATGGACTCTCCTATCCACCCATCTCTCAGGGCGCTAATAGTAGCAATAGCACTATGGACGATACATAAAATGGTACTGGAATCGTTCACAGGAGCAGCACCAACAATCCAAGAAGCCATTCATCGCTTCCACAGCCATATATTGGAACATTTCCAAGCATGGCTGTTTGGACGTATGACCCCCTGTAACAGAAGGACAATCAACACATGGTTCCACATATGGTTCCTAAAGTTTGATCCTTTCCTTCACACATGCTGCATCCAAGAATAAGCCAGCATAACTCCCCTTCCCTACCATCCTAATCTTGGTGATCCTGGAGAAAACAAGAGGGGCTTTGAACCCTCTGGGGTGTCTTTAATTGTCAAATTTCATTAGTTTTCTCACTATATCAGAAGTTCTTGTCCCCTGATTGACCTTCCCCAAATAAATAAGATTGGCTCGTTGGGCTTTAGGATTTCAAAATTACAAATTTCCATTGTTCATTGTTTGAGTGCTCAACATTAGAATGCTGATGGTCTGTCCCAACTGCCTATTCTGACTTTGGAGGTGGAGAAGGAAGAACGCCTATATAATCTCATTGGGAGGCCTGAATTGTGGGATTGAGAGTCTGAAGAAGATCAAGATATTTAAAATCTATTAAAGATACTATGATCCAGGAGGGAGCTTTATATAAGAAGGTCAAATCCAAGTGGTTACCCTTTTTACATCCAAACTAAAGATTTCAGGCTGTCATGGAAGGACATGAGCAAGTAGGCCATAGTGGGTTGAAGAAAACTCAAGAATGGTTGAAAACCCGATATTTTTGGAATAGCATGACTAAATTTATATGAGAGACCCTTGACTCATGTCTTATTTGTAAAAGTCATGGAATGACCAACCCAACTTATCAACGTCAAGTTATCCCCCTGACTAAAGCGTTTGAAGTGGTAAGCATTGATGTGGTAGGTCCTTTTCCTTGGGGATAGCATGGCCACCAGTATATTATTATGACTGTCGACCATTTAACTAAATGAGTTGAGGCCATTTCCATTGTCACCCCCTCAGCTAAAACTACAGCGCTATTCTTATACCAACACATAATCTCTCAACGTGGGTGTCCCAAGGTCCTTATGTCAGATAATGGGACTAACTACACCTTGCAACTCTTACAGGAATTATTGAAATTATTCAATACTGCCCAAAGATTTGCCATTCCATACAATCCCTCCACAAATGGGGCCATTGAATGAGTCAACGGAATACTAGTTTTGATTTTAAAAAAAATGGCTTCTACTGATCCATCTCAGTGGAATTTTTATTTGCCTAGTGCCTCATTTGCATAGTGGATAAGCTATCATCGAATTATCAAGGTGTCACCTTTCAAGTGCCTATATGGGCGAGACTCCTCAGTCCCTTCTAGTGTTCAAGCCATACTTGAAGAAAGCATACCTGAAAACTCTGATCTAATTTTGAGAAATTTGGCAGATGAGATTATTTGTCTTCAAGCTCAAGCCATGAAGTCAATTGAAGTAAATACCCAAAGAGAGACTCAAAGAACCAATCAGCTTAAACCCGCCTTACCTGAATACCAAATTGGAGATTATGTTATGTATTACCACTCTTGGCCTAGTGGGCGAACTGAGAAGTTAGGAACTAACTGATCTGGTCCTTATAGAGTTATATTTCAAAGATGATTAGAGTATTCAATTGTTCATGTTGATAACGGCATTATGATCAATTGTATCCACACTAGGCTTTTAAGAATTCACCCTCCTCTGCGATCAAATCTTGAGGGGTAAGTGTCAGGATTTCGCCAAATTATCTTGTATCAGGAGACTCTACTCCATCAATCCCCCAGCTTCATCAGAAGGAGAGCTTAATTTATCTCAATCTATCAAGGTTAAGAAGAACAATCAGCTTCATCCTGATCAATTGATTGAAGAGTCAATCATGCAGCGATTAATTAGCTCTGATAGATTACAAACCAGATCAAAACCTATAAATATCCCATCCTTTCAATAGTAAAGAATTAGGTCGATTTATAAACCTGTTTTTGCTTTTACTTATTGCTTTTTGGAGAATCCACTTAAAGTAGCTTCGAGAGAAAACCTGTTCAATTGGAAGTATAATGAAAACTTCCAGACCAATTTATATCAAAATTCTGAGCGAATTTGCTCAACAGCTTGAAGATTCGCCCATGTAGGGCTTCAGCATATCATCCCCATTCTGATGGACAGACATAGAGGGTAAACCAAATATTAGAACAATACCTTCAATGCTATGTTTCAGATCTGCATGATGATCGGGTAATCTGGATCAGACTGGCTCAGTTTGCCTATAACAACTACAAGTTGTTGATGGGAATGACGCCATTCTTTGCAAACCATGGATCATATCCGGCATTGGATGGGGGTCAGGTGGCGGATTATGCCAGGGGGCAGATGAGTTATCCCGCAAAATGATGTACATTGGGAGGAAGTTACAAAACAACCTGGAGCATGCCACAGAACAGCAGAAGTGGTATGAAGATCGACATAGAGTGCCAGACCCATTGTTCACCCCAGGAGATTGGGTGTTGGTGGTGGCGAAAAATTATGTGGTACTGGTGAAGAGACAAAAGCTTGGACCAAAGTTCTTGGGACTGTATAAGGTGATTCATGTTATCAACAAGGTCGCATTTGAACTGGAACTTCCAGAAGGGTCAAGGGACCATCCAGTTATCCATGGCTCACAGTTTTGGGTTTCTGGGGGCAGGGACCAGAGCAGCCTGGGCCGTTGAGCCCATGGGAGAAGGAAAACCAGGAATATGAGATCAAACAAATCCTGAATGTGATGGGTGAGGGGTCAGTTGCAATTCCTGATAAAGTGGAAAAGATATCCGGTGAAGAAAGCGACCTGGAAGACACCAGAGAAGTGTGCACGCTGTTCAAAGAAGATCTGAGAGTTCTTGGATTTTCAATGGGGTGATGTGACGGATTGGGGCCATCCTGATCTGCACATTGATCTCATTAATATAGTTTTGGCTTTGCCTGCAAATTTGGAGGTCAAATTCAAAGGGTTGGAGCAGTCAAAAAACAATTTGAGAAAGAAATCATAGGTAAGGATTCAGGGATTCATGAATGAGGGCTAATCCAGCGTATCAAATGACTGATATCTTGAATTCTCCAAATTTCTGTAATTTGGGATGCGAGGCTTTTGCAAGCAATAATTTGGATGCCACTAAAAAGCTTAATTTAGGTCTTTTATTATTTAAGCTATTGCAAACGCTTTAAAATGAGGAAATGAGAACTAAAGATACAGTTTTGTTTTCTCATAAAATCACAATAAAGTTCTCTGTATTCTTGCTTGCCTAAAAACAGTTTAAAGTTAAAATTGAAAGGAAAATTATTTAAATCAACCAGAACGATGAGCTCTACTGGTGAGCTAGGCCAAGCATTGGCTTTGTTCACAGTTTTGTAATAGAGTCAGATTTTTCTGCTTACATGCAGCATTGCTGGAACTTTGGTCCATGAATATGTTGCAAACTCTGGTATTGGCGTGTGGGTTTGGGGTAGTTCTCTGCTGGATTGTCAGTCATGTGGTTGGTGACATGACTTATAATTCCTAAATCCTTTGTCGCATATTGGCTCAAACCCTTGCATTACATTTGGGTAACACTATTGCTGAGGCTACCACAACAATTGACCCAAACTGCAACAGAAGTGCACTGTACGCTCCCTCAGAGACGTGTTTTCCACTTCAGCGGTCCCATACACCATACAATGTTCTACATCAGGTTTTAGTTTCAGCTTTGCCGCCAACTTGGTGGAAACTGTTGACTGAAACACCCATATCTATTATAGCGCAAACCCAGGTTTTTGATACAACAATTTCACAGTAGGTACATTCAGAATAAGAAAAATATTGACTGTTTAATACGTGGAAATTTAAGGGGTCTCGTTTTCCAAGAATACTCATATTACCCTCACCAACTTAGGGTACTATTTGACATTAGCAACTACCGGAAGGGCAACATTTACATCTTTCAAGGAAGGGGCATTGGCAGAAGAATCCAGCTTGTCTGAAGAAGCTAGGTCAAACATCTAGCAGGTGTATGGCTTTTTTGCTCTTGAGCTCTTTCTTCCGCTGCGGACTAGGCTTGTGCCCTAGTCAGTACATTTACTTCTCCCACTGGATGCTGATATAAAATCCCATCATCATACTGAGGGACATCAGATGGAAATACTACAATTGGTTCAGGTGGGACTTCTGGGGTTGGAATAGTGGAGGTAGAGAGTCCCGTCTCTACTCCGCTCCATCTTTTCCCTGGTAGTATTAGTCCTGCTTTACATAGTGGACATTACAATTAGGGGAAACTTTGAGCAAGGTGACCAGGGCGGCCGCATTCAAAACAATTCACCCTGTAGGGTCTGTACCATTAGTTCTCATAAGAAAGTCAAGGCCAATAATTTTGTTGATGTTTGGCATAACCAGGGCCAGGTCATTAGGACGATTGTTGACGTTTGGCATAATTAGGTCCATATTGGTAGTTAGGCTGCTGAAAATTTTCATAAGCAGGACTGGCGCAGAAGTCAAACTGCTGGGGGTAACTTGGCTAGAGGGTGAGGCGCATGATTATAATAAGGCCGGGGGTTACTAGGCGGAATCTGGCCAGGATGGAAGAATTCCCTTGAATATAAGGGTCCATCTACGGCGGTGGTGTGTTTCTGCTCTGTATTGGGCAGAGTGAAGTTAGAGGATATACAGTGCAAGAAATGAACAATTTTGAGCAGGGGGAAATCATCATCCAAAATTGGAGAAATGACATTGTAAAGCTCACAATATGGCTTCACAGCGGAGGTCATTGCAATGCACACGTTGGCTTCAGCTAGAACGACTGCTCCTATTAACACATGGGTTTCTTCCATAAATCAATTCGCAAATGCAGTGAGGGTCTCATTATGTAGGAACTCAATAGTCAGGAACTCAGCTTTACACTGCAACATCTTTGAAGTACCACCAAACAACTGCAACACAGTTTCCTTCACTTCGTGGTATATAACGGAACTGCTTGGAAGTTAGCAGGTAACTTGGTTGGTGCTTCTGACGTCCAAGGCGGATATTATCAATATAGCCTTCTGCCAATCGGAGGCTTCTTCTGCCAAAAATACAAAATTTTTAAAAAACCTATGGATGTTTCCATTGTGGTCAAATGGGGTAGCTTGTCAATGCAGACCTCCACCTCCCGCTCATAACTGCAAGCCTTAGAAGTGTACTGCAGATATGTCTGAGGCCCATAACTGGGATCAGTAAAGAGAAGCTGGCTCTAGGGGAGAGGCGGAGGTGAGGGAGATGCTGCCTGCTAGCAATAGTGAGCCAATGCCTTCTAACTCAATGCCTTTAACCAAAGTAGAGGGGTCTATTGAGGACCCCAGCAATGGCAAGATTCTGGAGGCTGCTGTGACTGAGCAGCCCCCACCCCTGCCCAGTCTAGTACTAGAAAGGGGAGGAAGAAACGTGGTCCTGCTAAACCAGCTGAGGTAGAAGAGGATGGGGACCCCCCGGATCCTGACACCAAAGCCTCTTCAGTTTTAAGCTATGGTAATCTGGGTTGAATTTGCTAACGTGAAGGGTCTGAATGTCCTCATGCAGTGGCAGCGAGTGAAACTCTGATTGCAGCAACATGGGATAGATATTGGCTTCCTCACTGAGACTAAGTCTGAACCTGGTGTGGAAGAGGACTGGGATTACCAGTTTCCTCTGAAGCAATTCTTTTACTCTCACTTGAAGGATCAACCAAACTCTGACTCGCCCTTAGGGGAGGGGAAGAGGGAGGGGGAGAACCAAAGGGGGTATTTTGGTCTGGTTGGAGGACAAGGTTAAGTTGTTGGATAAAGGGGTATTGGTCCTGGAAGAGCAATGGCAGTAATGTCATTGTTTGGAGAGGAATCAATTTGGTTTATTGGCATATACGCGCCCAATTCTGGGTCTGAAAGGAAGGCCTTCTTCCAGAAGGTCGGCCTGAGGATCCAGGAGGAAGGCATCGGGGGTCAGTAGTGCTGGGGGAGACATGAACTGTGTCTGCTTTAAGGATGACAGGATGGGGCTTCAGGCAACTGGAGTTCTGATCCTGGAGCCCACGAGTTGGCTGATTTAATGATTGACCTTGGCCTACTGGATGTGTGGAGAGCAGGCCGTGGTGAGGAGGGGGAGACTGGGTGGACTCACGTTCAGGGGGATCATTTCTACCGCATTGACATTGTGTCAGTGCCCCAGCCTCTCCTGAGTCGCTGCAAGTTGATCCTTCAAAATCATGATCCAGGTGCTTTGGACCACAGGTCCCTTGAATTGCAGATCAGTGACCCTCAGATTGCTTCTGCGGGGAAAGGGATCTGGAGACTTAACCCTGAACTCCTGAAGTAAAGTCCACTTCAGGAAATCATGAGGAAGAAGGTGAGATGGTGGAGAAGCCAGATTGTGGGGAAGCCAGATGTGCCAGTAAAATGGTTGTGGATGAAAACTGATCTCAAGATGGTTTGTGAAATCTTTGGGAGGCAGCTAGGGGCCATGCGTTCGAGGTATGAAATCTTGTAGATGAGCCTCAAGAGTACTTGTAAGCAGGCCGCGGTAATGGGGCATCTGCCTACACAGCCAAGGCTGAATTGTATTTGAAATTGATGGGAGCCTTCATGGTGGATCGCCTCAAACAAAGGAAATATAGGTGGGATGAGGATTCTAACAGCAATGTGGCTCTACTCCGCAAGGCAGTAGGGGCACTCATACCCTCAGCAAGGATTGTGTCACTTTGTGATGAGGGATTTGAGGTAAAGGATGCAGCTCAAATGGCTGAAGTGGCCAAGTCCTACTATGAGGACCTTTATGGCCCCTCAGAGAATGCCCTGGAGGCAATAAAAGTACTCACAAGCGGACTGGGGGTACTGCTGAAGGAGACTAAGCTGCAACTATGTAGCAGGATCCGCAGGTCAGAGGTATCAGATGTCATCCGCAAAGGAAAGAATG
Organism: Massospora cicadina; assembly: GCA_022478985.1. Taxonomy (NCBI): domain Eukaryota; kingdom Fungi; phylum Entomophthoromycota; class Entomophthoromycetes; order Entomophthorales; family Entomophthoraceae; genus Massospora; species Massospora cicadina. Next base: position 57,920 of record JAKSZP010016198.1, on the reverse strand, counting down.
GCAAGGCTCCCAGGGAGGATGGGTTGATCCTTGAGCTCTACAAATTATTTTGGGCAGAAATGTCTGAGATGCTTGCATAGCTCTACAATCAACTCCTAGTCTCTGGTGCAATTGAGCCATAATTTTCAAAAGGTGTGGTGGTGTTGATTTTAGAAGGTCAATCCCTCCCTCATGGGGAACTATCATCCTTTGGCTCTGCTTAACGTTGACTATAAGATCTTAATGAAGATCTTAACCAATTGACTAAAGGGGGTTGTGGAGGATGATGTCAGGAAAGAGCAGAATGGGTTTATGCCAGGACGCTCAATTACTGACAACTTGATGCTGCTTCACCTTATAAAAGTGGGCAAGTAAACAGTATGACCAGAGAGGGAGGTTACTGTTTCTTGATCAAGAGAAGGCGTATGATCAGGTGAATCATGTGTTCCTTTGGGAAGTATTAAGTAGAGTTGGAATCAAGGGGCATTTGTTGAGACTTCTTAAAGCGATTTATGGGGAAGCTTCATTGGTTTTCAATGCCAATGGGGTCCTCTCCCACCCTTTTAAGATGTGTAGGGGCGTGCATCAGGGAGTCCCTTTATCTCCCTTTTTGTTTGTTCTTGCAATAGAGACCCTTCCAGTGGCTCTCAGAAAGTAGGACTGGAGGAAACTTACCATCATTGGCGAGGAGTACTCTCACTCAATGTTTTCAGATGATATGTGGATTTATGTTTCGTCAGAGGAGGAGTAGAAGGTGGTGATATACATTCTGAAGATGTATTAGAATTCAAGCAACGTGAAGGTCAATCTGTCAAATCCAGGGCTTGGACCATTGGCAGAATGGTGACGTTGGGTGCAACAAAGAGCTCAATTTCCTGGATGGCAACAGGGGAGGAGTTTCTATACCTTGGGTGTCCCATCTCTGGGCAGGCGTCACCACACGAACTTTGGCTCAAACTTAAAGTGGACCTTATAAAAGCGGCTTGGAAGTGGCAATGGCTCAACTTATCTTATCGGGGAAGGGCCATTGTCATGAACGCTTCTATTCTTTCCAGACTATGGTACATTGGCAGATTTGTTCCACTGCTAGCATCTTCCATCAGAAGAATACATAGTTTGATCATCCAGTTTATTTGGCAAGGGCGTGCGTCAAAAAACATTTTCTCTAACTTGTGTCAGGAGGTGAAGAAGGGGGGCATTGGTCTGATTAACTTCGGGAGTATGATCAAAGCACTTCAGCTGAAGTGGATCACATGGGTCGCTTGGGAGGGAAAATCATTTGTTGGGCTCCAATATTGGAGGACTACCTCTCTAAGACTTGCAAGGACAGTTTTAACAAGGACCTTGGTGTCATCTGGGGCATCAATCAAGGGGACATTCCAATTGCGAGGAACCTACCAGGCTACTGGAAGGATTACTTTAGAGCTTGGGCAGGCAACAAGAATAGATTGGAGGGTGGAGAGTGGACCATAAAAAGGATCCAGGCGATTCCCCTTTGGGGAGGAGCCTGAGACTGGAGATGGAACCTTGTCTGCATAAGGCCTTCAAGCACTTTATTAGGGGTGGTTCACTGGGGGGACCTCCTTGATGGCAATGGCCAAAGAGTGCTTTGGGTGGAAGCAGCTAATAATGTTGCCAGTGCCTCCAAGGTGCTGGTAAGGAAGGCATGGGATGTTGTGGAAGCAATTGAACTGCCTTTTTGCTGGAGGGAAGCAATTCCTTCTCTGGCTGCATTAGAGGCTGGGGAAGCCTGTTCAGAAGGTCATGGAGGGCAGGATCAGCAGGTGTTCCCGCGAGGAAGAGAAGGCTGGAGATACCTCAGATGGGAAAGCCTCTTCGTCTTTTGGGACTAGCTAAAGGTGGTAGGTGGTGGTGTCTGCCTCTCAGATTACGCAACTGCCGGGTTCCAGAAGTTACAAGACAGAGAGCTTTACTTGACGTAATTGTCCTGGATTACTTGAAAAATGCAACCTGACCTGTTGGACCTGTGGGGGAGGAAGGTTAATGGATGCTGGTCTATACCAGTTCAGAACTTTCTCTTCAAACTCCGCAGTAACATCTTGGTCGCTGGGGAGACTCTGCATAAGTGGAGTAAGCATAAGGAGGATGGCCTTCTGTATGCCTGTAAGGTGTGAAGAGGGGAGGAGATGGTAAAGCACATCTTCATGGAGTGTCCAGCAGCGGATGCTGTGTAGAGAAGTGTTCTTCTATGGTATGAAGCGTACCAACCAGGGTGTAAGTTATCCTCTGGACATCTCACATGGCCAGAGATCCTGACTGCATATGCCCCTCCAAGTCTGCTTGCAGACAAGGAGGGGTTCAGGGTCTGATGCACGATATGGGGGGAGGTGATGTATGTTCTATAGCTTGCCAGAAACCAGAGTTGCTTCCCTTCAGAAGGAATCCAGGCGACAAGCTCCCTGGCCATAGTTAATCGATGGCTAGAAATAGCTATAGAAAGCTATGGCAATCCTCTTTTCTCAAATAAGTCCAACTTGGTGGTCAGTCTGGTCATTACTTGCAGTAAGGAATATGAGGCATATCTCTGAAACTGGCTGGGTAGCCTTTGCTGCCCAGTATAAAAAATAGTGAGGAATATGTTAGTTTTGGGGTGAGCCACCCCACCTGCGATTGGGCCCACATTTGTGGTGCTTAGATTTGCGCAGCCCCAGTGCAGTGGGGGCAGTACCCCAGGTTTCATCCTGAAAAATTCCCTGCAATGAGTGCCCTAACGGGCACACAAAAACTCAAAGAGGGGCTGGCTCAGAGCCCAGCTGCCCTTGGGGTAGTATAGGGCTCTTCAGCGGGCAGGACTGCCATCACATGGGGGTTATGTTGGGTCAAAACATAATTGTCCTCAGAGCAGACATCATGATTCAAGCAGCTCATGCTGGTTGCATATTCATCATAAAAATATCCTTCCTGAGTGACCCCTTGTTCTTCCACTTCCCAATGGGGATGAGGCGGGTAAAAGGTAGGTGTTAACTTCCGCTCCATGCAGTGTAGACGTTCAGTAGCATCATCCAGCCAATTGGGAGCTGCCTGTTCTGCTGCCCAAGTATTTGCAGCTGACTAGCCAAACATTCAAGTTGATTCATTACTTCGTCATGCTCCTGAAGGAGTTCCTCTTGTTTTTAAGCATGGCATCCACAACAAGTTTGAGTTCCACAGTCAAAGCCAGCGCAGTTGTTTGGGACAATTCCCCTTTGGTCAAGACCATGATTATGGATTGAAGATTTTTTAGTTGATATTGGTGGTTGTTCAATGGGCCCCCTGTAGTGAGCACTACTGTTATAATTTTGGTGGAATCGCAGGATATGCCAAGTGATTTTGCACACTCCCTTAGGGGATAAAATTTCAAAAATCCTTTTATAGTGCTCACCTACATTATATAAGGGACTCCTGTCAAAATCTTCATGCTTCTAGATCCACCAGTTTAGGCTGTGCATTGTCTGTCAGTCAGTCAGTGTTAGAGTTTTAAGAAGATTGCTTTTTATTTAGTTTCAGATTAGTAATTTAATGGATCTATAATAATAAAAGCATGCGTGTGTGCATATGCACAATGCCCAACCAAATCTACAGCATGTAGAGCTTTGAAAATTTGGCTATAGGCGGATGGGAGGGGGTCCGTGTTCACCTTGAAGCCAGATTTTTTCATAGTGAAATTAAAAATTTTATATGTGAGAAGTGAAAATTTTATAGGTTTTTAATGGAAATTGGTATATTGTTATGGCTGAGAAGTTTGATCTTTGGTTGATTCGATAGTTTAAATGATTTTTTCCTAGAGATTGGTAATCATTTAGTTAAATATCTAGTCATTCATTTTAGTAAGTAGTAAGTTATTGTCTGACTTGATAGTTTAAATGGTTTTCAAAGCAGTTGGAGGTTTTAAGTTGATTCATTATGTTTAATTGAGACTGGGCAAATGGTTAGTAGTTTTTGGCTGATTTGATAGGTTAGATTACTCTTAAACTTATTGATAGCCATCTACCAACTTATATAACAATAATAATATCATCTGTTAAATTATACCCAATGTCAGACAATTACGAGGACAATGTATTAATGAGAGTGGTTAGGAGGTAGATAATGAAAATATCAGCCAAAAGATCCTGGTCAATTCCTGGTGGAACCTTTCAAATTGGGGTAACACTTTTATTACTTCTCAGGCAAATAGCACAAGTTTAGGCAGTCAAATTTGTTCAACTATGCAGTGATATCAGGGGAGTCCATTAGAGGTTCCTCCCCAGCCAACTTCTAGTTTACTTCAAACACCTAAGTGAAGACCACACCTTTTATAGGCTTGGAGGGGGTCCCACAAGGTGCAACTATTTTCCCCATAGTAATTGGCTCACATATATCAAATCTTTGCCTCACAGACTTGTCCTACCTACTCTTGACCCTCCATCAGCTGTTCCGTTAAAGACAGCTGAGTTTCAAGAGCTACAATAGGTTGAACACTCATATTTCCTAAATAGTCTTGAAGCTAATAATGAATTTGATTCCTATCTCAGTCCAAGCCCCGAGTTAATTTAAATACATAGCAGTGAGATCATAATAGGGTTCAATTCTTGATTTCTTCATTGCCATTAATAAATATTGTAAAATTCAACCATTTATTATTAACTATAAGTTTCCCTTATTTTTTAATCTAAGTGGTCAATTAACCCCCTAATAATTTTTTCCCAGCAGTAAAGAGGGTAACTTATACTGCAATTAATGTTGAATATAAGGCTGCGTAGCACCAACAAGCATCCCAATACCCTGGATTCCATAATCCAAAAATAATGCTGGGTAAAACGGGCTATCAACATGATAAAAAACTGATTTAATTATTTTTAACTATTTGTTTATTAAATTATGAGTAACACCAGGTAACACCACTTTCTTTGATTGATTTAATTGTTTTAGTTTGGTTTAACTATGACTGAGTGATTAGTAGTTTTTGATTAATTTTGATAAGGAATTGGTTTTGGCTGAGTGGTTGGTGAAATTTGGTTAAACAATAAGTCAATGGGTTTGGGTAAGTAATTGGTAGTTGTTTCTAATATAAAATCTAAAATAATGATTCAAATCATCTAGTAATCTATAAGCACCACAGTGAAGCAAGGGTACCTGAAAACTAGTTATTCAATATATTTGACAATTCTCAACCACTCAGCCAACTATATTGAACGTATCATACTTGATGTCAGTCCATCAGTATTAAAGTCTATTAAGTAGTCAATCAGAGTTACCCAGCGTTGCTAAGGTTTATTTATGAGCTTGCACTGGTATAGCATAAAGGCTATGCAAGCACTACAATTGAGCCACTCAGACTAACAGCTTTACTGTTGCCCTTGTGGCTGGCGAGCTGATTATCCTAAATTTATCTAATAACTAGCGGAGCTACCTGGCATTGCTTGGGTTTTTATTATCAGCCAATTGAACTGATTAATTAGGTTCTATATTATAGATAACAAGAAATCACTTACATTACCATTACATATATCAAACTGATTGATCACCAACCACTTACCCAATACAGTTGAACCTAACAAATCAATCAAAAACCACTAATCACTTAGCCAAACTTAAATGAATTTATTTAATTACTATAATACCATCAAACTACTTGACAAAGCCAAAGAACCTATTGGATCAACCAAAAACCCATTAACCACTTGGATAAAACCAATTGAATGTAAAAAACAACCAAATTTTACCAAAACCTTGGCCAAATAAAATTAAGCTTTATCAATTCAACAAAAATTCACCAACACTTGGCTAAATCCAATTTAAATATTATTAATAATTTACCACCAACCATTTACCTAAAGCTATTGGATCTGCCATGTTCACATGACTTTACTGAGGGAACCAACTGCCTAGACAAGGCTGGACGTCAAGAGCCCAAAAAGATCATGCTGCAGGACCTTCATGACTTAAGTATACTGTGGACCAACGCTGGGTGCAGGCCAGATACGCCCAGGTTGGTCCAGGTGAAGTGCTTGACGCCCAGCCCTATGTTACATCTTTGGCGTTAAAACGGACTAGTTACCTGCTTGACAATGATGGTTTGGTTACTTGAAGAACGGGGGTTTAAAACTATTCAATTTTCATCATTTCTAAATTGGGTAGCTCAGGCTACAATCAATCACTTGAGTTTGTTCAATCCAAAGTTACAGCACCCTGACCAATTGTAGGGAGAACTGATTGGCTCATTTAGGCTTGGATCCATTTTCACCAATTGATGACTCACCTCCCCTTGCTTAAAGTATGGTCTTGAGACCAACTTTCCTCGTTGGTCATTTTCCTTTAGCAAAATTTCCCAGTTTGTTCATGTTGTTTAAATTTATGGTTACTGGGTCAAACCTATGAGCAGAACACCTAATGGAGACTCTTTAACAACGTAATCTGCTATATTTTCATACAATTATCTACCAGATCAGGTGCACCGTTGGGCCCCCTTGTGTCAGGGACTGGTGTACTACTGACCTGGTTGGGGGTAGCTAACCATGAGTTAGCATAATCAAGGGGTTTAAACCAGTATGACAAGGACACTAGAGGTGTCCAGGTATAAGGAATGGTAGGTAGGCTGGTATGGGAGTTGCCTAAAGTATGGTTTTAAAAGGGGAAAGTTGAAAGGGAGTTTCTTGTAGGCTGGGGTGGTATATCAGTATTGATAACGATTTAGTAAAGAAACTTAATAGTGTTTGCATGATAAAGAATATTTTTTTGACCGCAAAAATTAACTAAATGAATGCCTTGGTTTTATATACCATCCAACTTCCTGGACTTACCTAAGCTTAGTTGATTTCAAAACAGTGCACTATTCTTCTCTGGAGCTTATGGGATTGCAACTTGCATATGATTTTGAAGGACAGTGGGAATTGTCTCAGTCTCATGTAAATTCGTTTTGGTGTGATTAATTGACTCAATATTGTCACAATTAAGGTAAACCAAAAGATTAATCGAACATTTTCACTACAATTATTAATTTGATATGCAATTATTCGATCTAAATTCATCACATATCCTCTTGATCTAATGGATGATATCTGTAATATCAGGAATTTCACTAATGTTAGGATCTACCTAAAATCATCCCCACCAAGGCTGAAGCCACCTGCGTGGCCTTCCTTTTCCATTTCTTTAACAACTTTCCTGAAATCTTTATTTTCTCTTCAGGCTCCCAAGTGCTCTCTTCTGCAGGATATCCAGCCCACTTAACCAGTTATTGCACTTTACCATGATGTGTTTGTCTCCCTTTAATAGCCTCTACTTCATATATAAAACAAGGGCCTTTGATAAGAGGGGGTTCTGGGTCTCTAACCTTCTAATGGGGTAGGGATTGGCCATCTTTTTTGAACAGCTGGGACCTGTGGAACACATCATAGACCTTCCATCCTTCAGCTAGCCCAACACGGTAAGCCACCTTCTCTAAAATTTCTGTCACCTTGTAAGGTCCCACACATCGATGGGCAAGCTTGTAACATGGTACATATTTGGGTATATTCCGCGCATCCAAATAGACTTCATTACCAACTTCTAATTTTTTCTCAGGTTTCCTATTCTTGTCTGCAAAGTCCTTGTAGGTTTGTACAGCTCTCTTCAAGTTTGCCAAGCACAACGCATGTGTCTGATAGATCTCATTTAAGAAATCTCTTCCCATCGGGTTGTCTGCTTCTGTAGCAGGCAGTGGTTCCCAGTGAACATCATGTCCATAATTAGCTTTAAAAGGTGACATTCCAGTAGAGGTGTGATCAAGGTTATTGTAGCAAAACTGTGCCATTGGCAACAAATCAACCCAATTATCTTGCTCCGCGTTTACATAACATTATAGGTACTGCTCTAGAACCTTATTAACCCTCTAAGTTCTTCCATTAGTTTGAGGATGAGATGTCGTAGACAAGCATCTTTTAATTCTATGTGTGAGGTAAGTTGAAAAACATAAGTGTGACGTAAACTGAGGCCCTTGGTCTGAGATAACCTCTCTGGGTTACCATGGTGGAGAAAAATATGCTTCATAAATAGCTGGGTTGTCTCTTTTGCAGTGATACTTGTAGTTGTAGGGATAAAGTAAGCCATTTTGGTAAAACAATCCACAACTACAAGAATTGCTTTAAACTCCTGGGAGAGGGGTAAATCCACAATGAAATCCATAGATACTGACTCCCAAGGTTTTTGTGCAACATCTAGTGGCTCTAAATGGCCCTCAGGATGACCCCTATGAGTCTTAGTCTGTCCACATGTTTCACAACCATCTAAGTGATTTGCTACATCTTGGATTAGACCAGGCCACAGAAAGGTACGTTAAATGAGATGTACCATCTTATTACTTCCAGGGTGTACAGCCATAGCTACATCGTGATGATCTTGTATAATTTCTATACGCTTTGGACCTTTTGGAACAAACATAGGACCATTCCAATATATCATTTGACCTTTTAGTGAGTATCCCTTGTTGTACCATGCACTGTCCAGGTTCCTGCTAAGATCATTCTTCACTTCCTACCAAAATGCGTCTTAATTCTGGACTTTCAAAATCTCCCCACCTCGGCCAACTAGAACAATATGAGAAATTTTTCTTACTGGGGCCATTGGTCTTCAATAGCACCTGCGTATTGTGCTTAGAAATCTCTTCATTGGCAGGTACTAGGTCAGGACGACGGCTCAGGGAATCAGGAACCACATTAATATTTCCAGGTTAGTAACCAATACCCAAGTTATAATTTGCCAGAGTAAGGGCCCATCTAGCTTACCTCTGGTTTAGCTGTCACGGGGTGAAGAAATAATTGAGATTTTTGTGGTCTGTCATAATCCTTACATGGTGCATAGCCCCACAAAGATACCAAAGCCAGAGTTTTGATGCCTGAATGATAGTCAATATCTCTTTGTCATAGATAGGGTAGTTACATTCCGCTGTGATGAGTTTCTTAGAATAGTAATCTATGGGATGCAGCCTACTATCATTCCCCTCCTGCAACAAAACCCCACCAAGTGCAAATACAGAAGCATCAGTTTCAACTACAAAATTCTTTTCATAGTCAGGCATAGCCAACACAGGGGCAGAAACAAAGGCGTTCTTGAGGGAAGAAAAAGAATTTTCTGCCGCTGAGTTCCAATTGAAAGGCACAGAATCTGAAGTGAGACGGGTAAGGGGTAATGAAATGGTAGAGAAGTCTTTGATAAAATCACGGCAAAAGTTTGATAATCCTAAGAAGCTGAGGACCTCTTTCTGGCAGGTAGGCGTTGGCCACAATGTGATTGCCTCCGCTTTGTTAGGCGCCATGGTAAACCCGATCTTGCCTACAACATAGCCTAGGAACTCAACTTCCTCCTGAGCAAACTCACACTTTGATAGCTTCACATGCAAGTTGTACATTCCAAGCCGCTCAAAGACCAAGTTAAAGTGCATTAAGTGTTCCTTTGGTGTCTTGCTGTAAATCAAAATGTCATAAAGGTAGGCCACACAGAAGTAGTCCATGTAACCACCCAGAACCGGATAATTATTTGTTAAAATGTGCTAGGTGCATTTCACAATCCAAATGGCATCACCAGATATTCAAATAACCCAAATCGCGTCTTGAACGCCGTTCTTACTCATCACCTTCTTTTATCCATATCTGGTTGAATGCATCCATCAAGTCAACTTTGGAGAATATTGTGGCCCCAGACAACTGGTCGCTCAGGTGATCAGCATCAGGCAAGGGATACCGGTTCTTAATTGTTATCTCATTGGAATTCTGTTAGTTTATGAATGGTCATATTCCACCATCCTTCTTACTAACAAACAACAAGGGTGATGAACAGGGAGAGCGGGACACACTCGTATAAACCCTTTCTAAAGCATATTATCCAGGTATTAATAAAGGGCAACCTGTTCCCGCTGATTGCAACTGTAGATTGGTCCATGGATGGGATGCTTCCCTTCTAGTAAATCAATTGCATGATCAAAGGGTCCATAGGCTGGTAGTTTCCTAGACTCCTCTTCTCCAAAGAGTGAAGACCATTTTGATATGTATTCTGGAATCTTCCCTCTGCAAGGCTCCAACAAGTCCCCTTGAACTACAGTTGCAGAAATTCCAGGACTTTTAACTTCTTCTAAAGAGCACTCATTGAGCCTATCCTTCATCTTAATTGTGATAGAGTTCTTTCCATAATTGTGCTGGAGTTAACCTGTGTCCACCAAGGATACCCAAGAATTACAGAATGGGGTGAACTACGTATAACCCAAAACTCAACTTGCATTTGAATTGCCCTAATAACTAAGTCAATGTTACGTGAGCAGTGGAAAGCTACAGACTGTTCATCATTTCACATGGTTACTTTTATTGAAGGTTTCTTTCCATGTAAGCCCAGCATTCGCACTGCATACTCTGAGATAAAGTTCTGTGAGGCCCCACTGTCCAGCAAAGCTATGGTTCTAAAACACTTCTTTACAACATGTAAGTTCACACTTAATAATGGATAAGACTGTGTATCATTCTTTAATGATAAAACGATGGTTTGGGGGTTTCTCTTCTTGTAATTCTCTTTAATACAGTATTCTTCTGGTCCGCCAACACTAACCATTAGAATCTGTGTGATATCAATAACTTTTTTTAATGGCAGCGTGGTGGGGTGATGTCTAATTAAATCTGCTAAGCGACTTCCTAACCCCTGTCTGAAGTAAAGTGCTCCCATTTCTTCATCTAACTCCGTCTTCTGAAAGATATCCAGAAAAATCTGTATGTATACATCAGCAGTTTTCCCTTCTTAATAAATATTCAAAGGCTATCCTTGCCTTTAATTTGGTATTAGTGTGGGTTGCTGCTGCTAACAATTGACTCTTGAATTCCTCACAGTTAATGCATACATTATCATTATATTCTAGTGTACTTATAAACCAACTCAGCGCATCACCAGTGAGTTTTAATCCACTTCCATAATTTTCCGTGCATCATCTTAATAGGGAACAGGATAAGCTTTGAAATACGCCCAAAAAACATAAGACTTTCTTTCACTTCGCTAAAGATAATTTCTTTTGCAAGGTAACAGTAGGGTAAGTCATAGGTGTATGGTTGGCCACACTCACTGTCTGCACTTGAATGGGTCCTACTGCTCCTTTATAAGTTTTTTATCTTTATTTACTGGGGAAAACATATGCACCAGCAATTGGTAACTCCCCATCTACAAGGCAAATATTAAAGCCCCCAATAATAAAAACGTGGTTGGATATTTATTGTAAATTTTAGCGGTCAAATTGTCAAGGACTGGTGTACTACTGACCTGGTTGGGGGTAGCTAACCAAGAGCTAGAATAACCAAGGGGTTTAAACCAGTATGAAAAAGACACTAGAGGTGTCCAGGTATAAGAAATGGTAGGTAGGCTGGTATGGGAGTTGCCTAAAGATATGGTTTTAAAAGGGGAAAGTTGAAAGGGAGTTTCTTGTAGGCTGGGGTGATATATCAGTATTGAGAACGATTTAGTAAAGAAACTTAATAGTGTTTGCATGATAAAGAATATATTTTTTGACCGCAAAAATTAACTAAATGAATGCCTTGGTTTTATATACCATCCAACTTCCTGGACTTACCTAAGCTTAGTTGATTTCAAAACAGTGCACTATTCTTCTCTGGAGCTTATGGGATTGCAACTTGCATATGATTTTGAAGGACAGTGGGAATTGTCTCAGTCTCATGTAAATTCGATTTGGTGTGATTAATTGACTCAATATTGTCACAATTAAGGTAATTTAAATGATTAATCAAACATTTTCACTACAATTACACATTTGATATGCAATTATCAGATCTAATTTCATCACAGATACTCTTGATCTGATGGATGATGTATGTAATATAAGGAATTTCACTAATGTCAGGATTTACCCTGACACCTTGGTTCCCTCCAGACTGAGGAACCTGAACCCTCCAGCACAGATTTTCGCTTGGCCATGGGCTCCCCCCATGGGGCCCGTTCAAGTCTTGTTGTTGGTTTGCTATTTATTAATATATACCGCGTTGAACACCCTTGCCCTGTGTTACTTCCACTCTAGCCTTTTCTGTGGGGCTCTGCTTCCCATAATACTGATGACGATTTCCCTGATGTTGTGGCTGTGCACTGTACACCACCTCACTGGGAACCGGAGAGTTACAGACACTCTCATGACATTAGATGACAAACCACTTTATTTTACATGCACAAACATTATTCATGTGGGACTTTTACAAAGTGTGAATTGGGTGCGCTAGCTGTTGGTCACAGCCGCGGTGGGGCTCACCACCATTTTCTCATTTTGCCAATGGTTGGAGCATCTCAGGTTTATTCTTGCCCCCTCCAACTGGTCCTGTACCCACCCTTCTTGCTCATACCTGGTAGATTTGGACTTTTTGCAATCTGAGGGTCATGAATTCCCAACTTTCCCCCAAAATTCACAAAACCAATATTTCTCAAAATGATTTTTTTGGCACCGCTTTCATATAGTGCAGACGGGATCATTGACAAAGGGCCTGGTGGTGATGGCCTTGGATAACAATGTGCAACCCATTGCCAAAATGGGTATGGGGTCATTCACATCCCTAAACGCGTTTTATAACGCCACTTCCATATACAAAAATGAGCCAAATATCATCTATGTGGCTCTAATTTGGAACCCATTTAAGTATACCAGAACCTCAGAGAACCCGCGCTTGACCATGGCCATGATCCGCAGAACACAGGAGGTGGAAAAGGAGTTAGTTCTTTAATATAAAAATGTTTATGCAATTGCTGAAGATATGGTGGGATATGTGACCTCAGTAGTAAGAGTGGCCAACTATCCCTCTCCATTCTATGATGCAGAAAAGTACCCTGGAGGCATGCCTATGCCCAAAAAAGATTTTTATGGTAAATTTTGGCATTGTCTGCTATGAATAAATACCATTCTGGATATTATTTGTTGACTGTTATGCTTTCATCCCCTTTAGGGAAAATCAGCACAACTATTTTTAGTGGATACAGGAGCCTCTGAGAATTTTATTGACCAAGACCTAGACGACTACCTTGAGCTGAGTTACTTGTCTTGTGGTATGGTTAGGGGAGGGCTTCCCAAGGTATTCCCACACTGAAAGTTCTAGGGTTAGTGGATTATCAAGTTGGCAAATACCATTTGGCTGACCGTTTCCAAGCTATCAAAAACCTCTTGTACCTTATTATTTTGGGTGTAGAGTGGTGGCGAAAGTTTGACATCAAAACAAACTTGAAAGACAATACTTTGTCCTTACCTTTGAAGAATGGTCATGAAATAGTTGTCCCTTTGGCTGAAGCAAACTCTCAGGATGATCTGCCCCACTAGCCCAATATCCACACACTCAGTCTTGCACCGTTGCTGAAGCCCTCTCTGGAGGTTCCCTTACCTTCCTGTTTGGAAGAGCTGGAATCTTCGTTTTATGCGGCTTCAGCCAATGTACTTCAGCTCATAAAGAGTTTGATTGCAAGTTCAAGCTCACAGTTGATATGGTGAATATATCTTATCCTATCTACCCTTTAAATGTACGGGTGAAAGCAGCTTTAGATGTGTGGGTTAAGGAGAAATTAGCTAAAGGCGCAATATTTCAGCGTACCTCCTCAGTATGCTCCACACTTCTCTTTGTGGAGAAGGCTGATGGTACCTAACGTCCATGCATATATTATGGGAATCTCAACAACGTCACAGTGCCAGACTTGCATCCCATCCCACTGGACTCACAAATTGCACGCTATGTGGAGAAGGCGAGAGTCTTAACCAAACTGGATTGTTTAAACGTATTCAATCAGATCCATATAAAGTAGGGCCAGGAGTGGATAACTGCATTCTGTACCAAAAAGGAATTTTCCTATTTTGGGTTATGCCCTTTGGGCTTAAAAATGCTCCTGCTATCTTTTAACGCCATATTGATGTGGCTTTGGGGGACCTGCTAGGGGTATGCGCGGTAGCCTACATGGATGATATTCTGGTGTTTTCCCATGATAATGAGTTTCATGCAGCACACTTTAAGCAGGTGGTGGAGCGTTTAGAGGTTCTGACCTTATGTTAAAAATTAGTAAATGTGAATTCTTCAATTCACAGATCACCTTCCTGGGCAACGTCATGTTTGACCTAGGCCGCATGATAACTCCAGACAAGGAGAAAGCAATTCATGAGTGACCCACCCCAACTTTGGGCAAGAAATTTGAAAAGTTTTTTTGAGACGTGTAAGTTCCTAAAGAAATTCATACCAAATCTTTCTGAGGTGGTGGCGCCTCTATATAATGTAAGTGGAGCTAAAGAGCTCCAGTGGCCCCCATTTTTCAGGATGCCTTACAAGCTGTGTTGAATCTCAGCGATTCAGTATGTACCCGCTAAAGGGTTTTTTACACAGGGTTTCCCCCATTGAACAATTATAACGGTCGATGTGATGATCGCCAGTTCCTTGATACTCAAGTAAACACTTAATTTTATAATAAACATGGGAGCAACTCCCAATCACTTCTTTATTAAAATATATCTTTTAGCGGATCCTTCCCTAGTCTGCTCTCTTCCTTTTTCTTCTTTCTTCACTTTTTCCAATTCTACTTCTCCAGTCCCCTCATTTCACTGATATCCCAGCGGCCTCCATTGGTACCAACTCTTCCGCTTAGTTTATTCATGCCGCCATCTTTTCATTGGTTTTGGCTTATTATTCTTTAATTATTTATCATCTTAAATTTAGGTGATCCAAAAACCTTTTGTCAAATGTTGACATCACCTTACTGCACTATTCGACCAATTTCCCAACTATCTCAATATAGCCTTATTTCAAAGCGCTTACATTACTGTGACAAATTCAATTCCAACAGATTCCATTCATTTTGCCATATTGACTTAGGGCTTATCATCCAGTCATATTGGAATCGCGACAAGCTGTAAAGTGCACCCTGTTATCCACGTCCATCCTTCTCCATGTAGATCCAGAAAAAGAGTTCATTGTGGCTAATGATGCCTCCAACTTCGCCATAGTAGCAGCCTTATTACAAGTAGGCGAAGATGTAATAGAGCATCCTGTGGGATACTTTTCTAGGAAGATGTCTCTGCAGGAGTAATTATGCCATATATTATAAAGAGATATTAGCAGTGGTTGAGGAGCTGACTTATTGGCGTCATCACTTACATGGCTCATCCCAACCCTTCCACATATGTACAGATCACCATGCTTTATTGTAATACCACGCACCTCATGTCTTGACCCTTCATCAAACCCACTAGCATGAGACCCTAGCCTAATTTGTGTCTTCCTATGAGTTTCCTAAGGGCAAGGAGAATGGTGTGGTGGATGCTTTGAGCTGCAACCCTGCATTAGCTCCTAATTCTAAGGAGGTAGAAGTGCATAATACCCATTTGATGATTCCTCTGGGTAAGATTGTGTCTCCACTTCCCTCTCCCTCGTCCCACAGGCTAGCGCTCGCTCCTTTGGAAAATGCAGAGGAATATGGTATATTCAGAAAGGTAGTCCTTTCACAGCCTTTTTCAGCAGAATATTCTATGGTCCTTGCCAAGAGCGCGTTGAATCAGGAGGACATTACTAGGGGTTACCATGTGAAGGATGAGATGGTGTGGTTTCAGGGGCGCCTATGGGTTCCCACCAGACCACTTTGCCTGGTAATCATCTGGGAACATCATGCGGAATCACTTTGGTCATCCTGGGAAGGCAAAGACTCTGGAGATATTTCGCCACACTTACAATTGGAAGGGGTTAGCCATGCAGGTGGGCAGGTATTATAAAGAGGGCCTGGTCTGCAACCAAATGAAACCAAATTGACAGTCACTAGCAGGGTTTTAATACCAGATCAAAAGGCTGAAGAGCCTTCGACTTCTTTATCAGTGGATTTATTGTGGAGTTGCCTATATCTGATGGCTACAATGCCATCAGGGTAGTGGTGGACCATTTTATGAAGTTCGCCCATTTTATTCCCTTCAGAACCACAGTAACCGTGGCTGAGATAGCTGGCTCTTCTTCACTCATGTGTTTGCTCTTCATAGGGTCCCCCAATAAATAATTAGCAATTGTGGACCCCAGTTTAACTCCATCTTTTAGGAAGAGTTGTGTAAGACTCTTCAGATTTGCCCCAGCTATTCAACTGCCTATAACCCCCAATCAGATGGGCAGACTGAACAAGTGAACTTGTGCCTAGAACAGTCCTTGTGGTGTTACACCGCTGCAGATCATTTGGATTAGGTTTCCCATCTCCTCATGGCCCAATCCATTTATAACAACGCCCAACATGCACCAATTGGTTGTTCCTCCTTCTTCACCAACTATGGCTTCAATCCCATCTTCAACATGGAGCCCAAATGTGGATCCAAGATGGAAGCTGTGGTGGACTTTTCCAAAATGATCAAGAAAGTACACCAGGGGTGAGCACAACTTTAGATGCAGCCATGCAGGCTTACAAGGAGAACGCTGATGGTAAAAAGATGAGTTAAACCAGCGTATAAGGAAGGAGATCTCATGATGCTGAATGCTAAAAAGATCTCAATCAAGCAACCATGAAAAAACTGGGACCAAAGAGGATTGGGCCTTACCGTGTTGTCAGAAAGGTAGGCTACAACTCATACCAGTTTGATCTCCCCCCACTTGAATCTTTTCAGCCTTCCATGAAAGCAAGCTTATGTTGTTTGAGGGCCCCCACCAGAGACTCCTGAGGCATATCTTGTGGATAGGGTGCCAGAGTGGGAAGTGGGGGAGATTGTAGCCTCCCATCGGGTAAGAAGAAGACTCAAGTATCTTGTATCCTGGAAGGGATTTGATGCAGCAGAGAACAGTTGGGTCCCAGCGTGTGACTGCGCCCATGTCCAAGATCTAATCAAAGCATTCCACCAGCGTTTCCCTGAGGCTGCATAATCTAACTCCAAGCAATCCAAAGCTTTTTTGAAGTTAGCCCCTTCCCACAAAATTCTTCCTTGGTGAATGCCCCTGGAGGGTGGTGGAGCCCAAAATGGAGGAGAAAGTAATGTCATGTTCATATGACTTTATTGAGGGAACCAACTACCTAGACAAGGCTGGACGTCAAGAGCCCAAAAAGATTATGCTGCAGGACCTTCCTGATCTAAAGCATACTGTGGACCAACGCTGGGTGCAGGCCAGATACGTTCAGGTTGGTCCAGGTGAAGTGCTTGACGCCCAGCCCTATGTTACAGCTTTGGCGTTAAAAACGGTCTAGTTACCTGCTTAACAACTATGGTTAAGTTAAGTTTCTTGGAGAACAAGGGTTTGAAACTTTTCAATTTTCATCATTTCTAAATTTGGATAGCTCAGGCTACAATCAATCACTTGAGTTTGTTTGATCTCAAGTTAAAGTACCCTGGCCAATTGTAGGGAGAACTGATTTGCTCATTTAGGCTTGCATCCATTTTCCTCAATTGATGACTCACCTCCCCTTGCTTAAAGTATGGTTCTTGTTACCAACTTTCCTCGTTGGTCATTTTCCTTTAGTAAAATTTCCCAGTTTGTTTATATTTTTTAAATTTATGGTTACTGGGTCAAACCTGTGCTTGGAACTCCTCATGGAGGTCTTTAACAATGTAGGCCATTATTTTCACACAATTATCTACAAGATCACATGCACCGTTGGGCCCCCTTGGTCCCCTCCAGACTGAGGAACCCAAACCTTCCAGCACAGATCTTTGCTTGGCTATGGGTTCCCCCATGGGGTCCATTCAAATCTTTTTTGGTTCACTATTTATTAATATATACCATGTTGATACCCTTGCCCTGCGTTACTTCCGCTCTAGCCCCCTCTGTGGGGCTCTGCTTCCCATAATACTAATGATGAGTTCCCCAGCGTTGTGGCTGTGCATCACACACCACCTCACTGGGAACTGGAGAGTTATAGAAACTCTATTGACAGGATCTATAAAATTGACCAAAAAGCGACTACCAATCGGCCAATAAAAATAAGACTATTAGATCATTTAAATACTACCAAACTGCTAACCAAAACATATCTATAATTTATTAACTTTTCTTTCCAATTACTATCACTTTTAGTAATACAATTCAATTCAAACAGCATAATTTGATAATCAACACCAGGTGAGATAAGTATGAATAATAAGGTAAAGAGCTGGGCAAACGCGGTAAAGGGCAGCAGACCTGGACCTGCACCACCCAAAGGTACCAAGCGCACAGGTACAAATGAAAATCTCAGCAAAAATAAAAAACCTGAGGTGGCGCCTCCTGCAGGTTTCATCAATTTTTTTGGTAAAATACTGTAGCTATTTGGAAGTATCCCAATTGCAACCACTGTCATTGGTGGAACATGGGATATGAGTTTTCCTGGGCATAGAAACACCAACAATGTGGGAAAAGTTCAGCAAAGCCCAACAAAAATTTTTCCACATGCGGTGTACTTAACAACCCATACTATCTGCAGAGGTTGGGTAGATCTTGGGTTCAAAACTGCAGAAGAAGTGAATGAAGCAGCAAAGGTCAGAGTGGTACTTGACCTTCCTGACAGACAGCAATTGGTCCTGACCAAATGCACCCATTGGACTGAATCCAAGGACATTTTCATAATTTTTGACTATCTTCCAACCACACTGGCGCGCACAGTAGTCAAAAGACATCTCTGAGAAGGCTTGGAAGCCTACAGAGAAATTAAACAATTCAAAATGCAATGATTCCAGCTGATGCTGACCCTTAGCATGGGGAAGGCAATAGCAATAATTTCACCAAACCAGGATGTAGTAGAGGATATTACAAAAATCCCCCACATTGCATCCTTCACAATTGATGGGAAAAAATCCCAGCTGTTCCATGCAACAGTGGAAAGTGCACCCCCCATATGCAACCACTGCCAGGCCTTTGGGCACAAGATTCACGCTTGCCCCATAAAAGAAGGCCTGAGAGAAATGGAATTCTGTGAGGAGGAAATGGGCGAAGATGACTCAGAATATGCCAAAATCACAGATACTACACAAGCCTTCAACTGGGGAGAACATGGGCAATATAAAATTATTGACCCTATTTCCCCGAAAGAACAAAAAATGGCCAAACAAGCTCACAAGCTGGCCATTGCCAAGGCAAAGGCCTCAGCGGAATCAACCATATTGCTGGAGCAGATCCAGGAAGACATGGAGGAATTTGAGTCCATGAACCAATCAGATCCCGCGGAAAACCATACACCCAATCCAACCAGATTTGAATTTGGTGGAACCCAATTCAGAAATGAATGCAGCAAAATTGGGGTTCAGTGCACCCCCAGAAATTGCAGAATTTAACCCAATTGGGAAGGAAAATCAACAATGGAATGTGCAAGAAAATAATGTGGCCAATAAAAATCCACAAGTGCACCACAATAACATATTGAAACCAAGCAAAGCCAAGAGAGGAGCAAAAACTGCAGTGATGAAAGGGGCAGAATACACCCCAACTCCTACTCATGGTTATGCTCTCCGCAGCAGAGGTGCAGTGGAGAGCAATGTGAGTGAGGGAGTAGGGCTGGGAGGCCCTGCTAACCGCTCCTGAGGCGCATCGGGCATCTCAGTAGAGATAGGGATGCTGAACATAGTGGGACTCAAGGCCTTAACATCCCAGGCCAAGAAGTTGAGTCTCCTACAAAACCCACCTGTGGATATCCTGGCGGTGCAGGAAACCCACTGTCCACAGGGAGAGGAGGAGGCATGGGAAAAAATGCTCCTCCCAACAATATCATTTTGGTCACTCCACTGTGGGGTGATAGTACACAAAACCAAAACTTTAAATTTATTAATAAAAATTTGTTCCTGGATGGCCGCATACTCACCATAACCTTCTCATGGCACACCAAAGTGCACACAATAGCCAGTGTGTATGCCCCAAATGGTGCACATGACTGAAGAGAATTTCTCACAGCCCTAACACAACTAAATCTACCAGCAAATACTTTCATAATGGGAGACATGAACTGCTGGATTAACCCAGAGATGGACCAATGGCCATACACAATGGAGATACCACAAGGGCAAGTGGAACTCCAAGTACTAAAGGCCACCCTGGGACTATATGATCCACTGCCAAAAAGGCAACCCCTGCTACAAAACATGACACGCCCACATGTACACAATGGTACACTTGTCTCTATGTCAAGGATAGACCTAATACTCACACCAATAATTTTCTGTCACCAAATTCAAAAATTTAAAACTACAAAAATTGAATTCTCTGACCATCAGCTTGTTTTGGTGTCTTACAAACTGGCGAACCAAGTACCCAAGCACCCAGATGGTGCAGAATATGCCCAGAAAGTTTAGCTGACTCAGAATTTCAATCCTGGATGGAGGAAATATCCTCAACCCAGGATTTTCAAACACCTTTTTGCTTGGACCCACTAACCACCTGGGAAAACTTTAAAAAATCAACAACCCAACAAATTAAACATACATCGTCTAGAAGACACAGGGCAGTTTCAGCCATTATCAAACACACATTGGCTGAAATTGACCATCTAGAAAACAATGTACCAAGAATGGGATACAGCCATGGATGGGGTCACAAATGGGCGGAGGTTTCTGCTCAGCTAAACACCCTGATCCGTGAACACCAACACCAAGTTGGAGTCCAATATAAAGGCAAAAACATAAGAGATGGAGAAACTTGCTCAAGCTACTTTTTCCACCAATTCCACGCCAGGAAAAATATGATAGCTTGTACACAGGTCCATCAACTGGACAAATCCATAGCAGAAACACCCAAAGAAGTCGCGACCAAAGTGCACAGGTTTTATACAAAATTGTATAAATCTGAGCCAGTCAAACCAGAAAAAATCAAAAAATTCCTTAGAAGCGCACATATTGACACCGCGGTTTAAAATAACAATTTAATTAACCTAATATTGCGCAAGGAATTATGGGAAGTAGTACGCGGTGCACCAAGAGGGAAATGCCCTGGACCTGATGGGATTCCCTATGAATTTTATATAAAATATTTTACTAACATCTCTAACATTCTTCTAGCTTCAATGAACAAGTGTATTATGGAAACATGCCTCCTACCTGGAGGCAAAGAAGCCTACACGGTCACTTTATTCAAGAAAGGAGACAGATTAGACCTATCCAACTGGCGCCCAATTTCCCTAACCAACACAGATACAAAATTTTCACAAAAATTATGGCTAAACGACTAGGAGAAATTGCAACTGATGCGATATCCCCATCACAATATGGATTTGTTCCAAGAAGATCCATATGGGATAACATCCACACAGTTGCAAATGTCTGCCAGTCCAAAACCTCTGGAGCACTTGTCTTTTTAGACCAACAAAAGGCATATGACAGGGTGAACTGGACCTATCTTAGGGCCTGCCTTCAAAAATTCAAGCTTCCAAATAGATTTATAAACTGGGTAATGTTGTTTACAGAGTCTGCAACCATGGCTGTGCGGGGAGCAGGCTTCTTAACCAACCCAGTTATCCCACAGAGAGGACTAAAACAAGGAGACCCCTTAAGCCCTCTACTCTACAACTTTAGCTTAGACCCCCTAATCCAAAATACAAACACACTGCTCAAGGGAATCAACGTCAAGGGCCAACCACCAGTCAAAATGATGGCCTTCGCTGATGATTGTGTGGTGGGCATATCCAACAATCAGGACGCTTGCAGAATTGAGAAGATAATACAAGACTATTCAGCCATAAGTAACGCATCACTTAACACTGAGAAAACGGAAATTATACTCCTGGGGAAATATCAGACCCAGTGGATGCCATCTACCCAGGGCC
This sequence comes from Massospora cicadina, assembly GCA_022478985.1. Classification (NCBI taxonomy): domain Eukaryota; kingdom Fungi; phylum Entomophthoromycota; class Entomophthoromycetes; order Entomophthorales; family Entomophthoraceae; genus Massospora; species Massospora cicadina. The sequence goes on along the minus strand of JAKSZP010016198.1, from coordinate 36,242 downwards.
AACAAGCTAATACAACATCAAGACTCCTGACCAGACATAGGAGGCAAAAATTAGCAACGACCTCACTGAAACTTCCATTCATCACCAAGCCAACAGCTGGCCCTGTTCGTCACTTGGGAGTATGGTTGGAAGCAGGAGGTTACGCTAACTCCATGATGGAAAATCAACTATTAGACAAAATAACAAAACGCATTGCCTCCTTACATGGACACCAAACAGGTCTAACAGGAAGGGTCACGGTAGCCAACTCTATGATTCTATCAATCATATGGTTCACGGCCCATGCAATCGCTTTCTCACCATCTTTCTTCAACACAGTCCACGCCCTATTACAAGGATGGCTATGGTCCAACCACAACCCCCTGTACGCCTTGAAACCCTATTTGGCTCTAGAAGGAATGGAGGTATGGGGCTTACTAATTACGTAGAGCAAGCAACCCATATACTGGGATCCTGGATAGCTCAGGTGACTAGCCCAGATCTTCCAGATACACACTGGGCCAGAACAGCAAGATATAACTTCACACGTGCACTCCAATTAAGAAACCCAGATCACCCAAACACATTAATCAAATATCTGGCATCCCATCCCACAGCTGCAGGACCACACGGCACTCCTGCACATTTCAAACGAATACTCCTAGCCATGAGAAGAGCGACATGGCGGATTCCACATAAATGATCAAACCAGTCACCGAGGACGCCCAAGGCTAACTCACAGACAGGAGATCAATGATCAAATAGTCACAGACAATATAATAAGCAAAAGCCCAAATACCATAGCCAGGATAGATTACCTGGACCATATGGACATACCCTACAACCTGGAGACTCAAAGAAGAGTATGGAGATACACACATCACCCTCTACTCCAACCCAGGATAAGAGCACATGTATGGAGGTGCATGAGGAGAGTATACCAAACAGCTGAACGGTCAAATGCCACTCACACCTCATGTACAATATGTGGTCAGTATGGAAGCCTAGCCCACCATTTAGAACAATGCCCAACATCAGTGGCTGTATGGAAAGAGGCCATGCGCCTTTTCCGCCAAGAAAACGGACATCCATTCAGCCTAGCAAGGAACATGTTCGCTATAAACATGGACTCTCCTATCCACCCATCTCTCAGGGCGTTAATAGTAGCAATAGCACTATGGACGATACATACAATGGTACTGGAATCGTTCACAGGAGCAGCGCCCACAATCCAAGAAGCCATCCATCGCTTCCACAGCCATATATTGGAACATTTCCAAGCATGGCTGTTTGGACACATGACCCCCGCAACAGAAGGACAATCAACACATGGTTCCCCATATGGTTCCTAAAGGTTGATCCTTTCCTTCACACATGCTGCATCCAAGAATAAGCCAGCATAACCCCTTCCCTACCGTCCTAAACTTGGTGATCCTGGAGACAACAAGAGGGGCCTTGAACCCTCTGGGGTGTCTTTAATTGTCAAATTTCATTAGTTTCCTCACTATATCAGAAGTGCTTGTCCCCTGGTCGACCTTCCCCAAATAAATAAAAAGTATTTTAATAAAATCAATTGGGTTTTTGATTCAAAGTTTTGATTTAGTTAACTTCTAAAGAGCCAAAGGACCACTAACCACTTAGCAAAACCATTTAAAATAACAAATCAACCAAATATTTAACTGCTCAGCCATAACATTATACCGATTACCATCAAAAACATATAAGATTTCATTTATTATAAAATTTTATTTGAGGTGGGCTGGCCTGGGTACAATACTGCACCAATGAAGATGAAGGGGATTTGAATTAATGGGAAAGGAGGATAAACCCCGGAAAACTTCCATGCATGGTGTATGATAGGCCAGGAACTACATGTACCACCTTGTTATTCGCTATCTCTATTTGGTGCATTGGTGCACAATACCAATAAATACATAATTGTTCCCTAACCAAGTTTCATCTACCAGGATTGAGCTCAGGGAGGCAGACGTAGTGAGTACATACTCTACCACTGGGGTACCCTTAGTGAACTTCTTAAATATAGATTAAAAGTGGATTTTTTATCGCATTTAAAAACTAATGAGCGGAAAAATTGGTCAACAGCAGAACCTGTTGGGTGATGCTGCTTTAAAGCTCAACAAATATGAAACTGGGACCAGGTGCACTACTATCAGGAATATCTTTATGTTTTTGTTATAGCAGATTGACACCCTGTATTATTACTGATACTGATTCAGATATAACCTGCCCAGCTATATTTTATCAAATTTGGTTGAAAGAATTCTTGTTCCGCCACAATTGCACTGGCGCAATGATGATGTCTTTTCCAGTAGATGTTAGGTCGTGACCATGGATAGGCCAAGTATGGGTAGTCCCATTGCGTATTGAAAGGCTTTTTCACACCTATACCTGTTGGGGATTAGCTCACCTTTTCCAGAAATAGAGGGGAACAGAAGATAAAAATTTTATTATCCTGACTGTGACTTGATTAATTTATTTTTGTCATATCACTGAATTATTTTGACTGGTGGAACTTGAACTGCAGAAGGAACCTCTTGTTGGGGTAAATCAACACAAACCCCCTGCTGGCAATAGCTTTTACCACTACCACCTCCTGACGCACCTTCCAATTTTTCTGCACCAACTTGTAAGGCCTCAGGGGCCAGCCATCAAGCTGGACAGGGGTTGCATCCCTTTAGAACCAAAAAGAGTTCAAATACCAAGGCCTTTCCTCTAACCCAGATCTCTGACCTAGGGCATACTTTAGATGAGAGATGGTGTTATAATTTTGGTGATACATTGCAGATACGCCAAAAAAAGTTTTTTATAGAGTCAAGCCCACTGAGCAATAGAACGGACAATATGGAGATTTCTGGTCCTTGGAACACACTTAAATAAATAAATAAATAAATAAATAAATATAAGAATATGGAGCAATTTCCCCAACAACACTTTTTTAAATTAAAATAATATATTCAGCGGATCTTTGCTGCTCCGCTCCCTCTTTTCTAGAAACAATCCTCCTCCTTCAATTGTCTCATCTTGCTTATATCACAGTGACTTTAGATGATACCTTTTCCTCGGCTTAGCTATTCATTTCCACCATATCTCATTGGTTATGGCAGAGTATGGTATTCTCAATGTCAGAATTAGCTTTCCCAATGACAGTGGGCTCTGCTAGTTGGCAGGCCAACCAGTATGAAGAATGGTCAGCCCTTGCCATTTTACCTTAGGTGATGGGGCCAGCAGCGCCAGCTGACCCCTTGGCGTGTCACCTGCGCCATTTGGGGATCCCCCAGCCCAACCCCCAACCAACAAGTATAAATACAAATTTAATTAAAAGGTAGATTGGGCAATGAAGATGTTTATTGAAAGGGAAGCGCCAGGTATTTATACTATTTACAACAGGGCTACTGCGCCCACCATTGACCTATTGGCTCATTGATGGTTCTTCTAGCCAACCACTCTCTCAGCCTTCCACTGTGCTACTCTCTTCCCTGGCATTGACCCTCTCGCCCCATCCTTCTTGGTGACTGATTATTAAATTTTGGCTCATCCTCAGCCTTTAGTTGCTGGTGAGCTATATAAATAATTAATTTAAGAATAATATCACGTTTGTACTCAATCTTTAAATTGATTATTATGCACCAGAAACCACTTCAGTCACTTGCTTTGACTCAGAATATCTTGGCATCTCGACAACATCACATTTTGATTTGTCTCATTTGATTCTCCATGGTATTGCCTTTTGGGCAATAGTCAATTAATAATTAGGCGCCGGAAACATCCTTGGACGCCTCAAACTTGTAATCATCAGGTTCCACAGACATTAATTAAATAATATAGATGGATCATCCTCGCTACTAGTCACTGAAGATCTTATACCAATTCAGGCCAGCAATTGGCTCAGCTCAATCCTAACTTTAAACTTGGCGGAATGCATAGATTTGGCTCAACCCAATTTGGGGAGCAACTCAACACATAATCATCAAAGCATACAAACTAGTCAATAAGCCATTCCAGCGGGATTGGCCTATTTCATCCTAAATCTCGTTAAATCATTGGAGGAATCCATCTGGTTAAAATTCTGATATTTCCACCCACTTGACCAGATGATATTCCTCCTAATTCCAGCCTCAGCGTGTGGGATAGGCGCTCAGAGCTTGCCCCTCCCCGCCACCAATATCACTGAAACCTAACCATGGCGGCACATCCCTGCCACCTCCTCACCAACCTGCGGTTACTCTAGCACCAACCAGCAGAACCCCCTGTAAAGAGCACCACTGTCAGAAGATTGCTTTCCCAATGTCAGTGGGCTCTGCTAGTTGGCAGGCCAGCCAGTATGAAGCCTGGTCAGCCCTTGCCATTTTGCCTTAGGTGATGGGGCCAGCAGCGCCAGCTAACCCATTAGCGTGTCACCTGCGCTATTTGGGGATCCCCCAGCCTAACCCCCAACCAACAAGAATAAATATAAGCTTCGATAAATGGTAGATTGGGCAAAGGGAGATGATTATTAAAAGGGAAGCGCAAGGTATTTATACTATTTACAAAAGGGCTATTTTGCACACCGCTGAATTATTAGCTCATCATTGGTCCACCAGCCAACCACTCTCTCAGCTTTCCGCTGCTCTACTCTCTTCCATGGCTTTGACCCTATCACCCCATCTTTCCTGATGACCAATTATTTGTTGTGGCTCATCCTCAGCATGAGTCACTGGTGAGCCATATAAATACTTAATTTAGTTAATATCAAATTTGGATAAATCTTTGAATTGATTATTATGTGCGGAAACCACTTCAGTCACTTGCTTTAACTTGGATATACTCAGCATCTTGACAACATCACGTTTTGACTCGTCTCAGTCAATTCTCCAAGGTATTGCCTTTTGGGCAATAGTCAATTAATTTAAATGGTGCCAGAAACATCCATGGTGTCCCAAACTTGTAATTGTTAGGGTTCTGACCCCATTAATTAAAATAATATAAGTGGATCATCCTCAGCTACTAGTCACCGGTGATCCTTATACCAAGTTGGGCCAGCAATTGGCTCCGCTCAATCCTAACTTCCAAACTCGGTGGAATGCATAGATTTGGCTCAACCCAATTTGGGGAGCAACTCAACACGCAATCATCAAACCATACAAAATTCAGTTGATAAGCCATTTGCCAGGATTGGTCTATTTCACCCCAAATCTCGTTAAATCATTGGAGGAATCCATCTGGTTAAAATTCTGATACTCAATTCTCTATTACCTCAGTTTGAGACAATTTACCAATTATTCATCAAGCATTGGTATCTATTATTTGCTTTAGTTGAAAGCAATCCAATAACATTCCGTTCTGACCCAATATTGCCTCAATCTAAGGTGCTTGAATACTTATACTCTGAAATTATTGTCAGCGGATTCTAGCCAATCCACCATGGCTATTTCAGGCTTATTGTCCAGTCAAATCAGAATCTTGACATTACCCCCCTTGACTGGACAATAAGGCCCTTATAGCTTATACGCCTGAAGGAACTTTGCATGCATTAAGTTAAAAATCAAAACGCTTGCAAGGTCCTTGATAAGGTAAATGTCAATGCCTGTCTTCTCAATTATCTCAAATGGACCAATCCAGATGTTGGCCAACTTGTGCTTCCGCCCAAACCCATTATGGTCATGGAACAAAACCATATTCCCATCTTTGAACTGAGCTATCCCACTATGCTGAACCTGATTGGCAGCCTGATTCTTAATTTCATGGCTAAGCTGCACAATTATGCTTCAGTTTGCATCTTGATCTGTGTGTCTGCTAGGTTAATCAAATAATAGTGGGGCTCCATTCCGCTGGTATCTTCTACACAAGCCTAAAGAAGCGCCAGAAGAGCAGGGTGTCATCCATACAATAATTGAAAGGGGCTTTCCCCATGGCTGAATGATAGATAATGTTGTATGAAAAAACAGTGGTGGAAAGGAGGGAACTCCAATTGGAAGGTTGATCCTTACCAATTTCCAGAGTATGTTTACCAAGGTCTCATTAACTCACTCAACCATCCCGTTGAATTCTGGGTGATATGGGGTTATCAAAACCTCGCAGATGGCCATCATTTCGTTGAGTTTGGGTAAGATGTGGGAGGTGAAGTTGGTTTCTTTGTCCCTAAGTATGAACTGAGGACAGCTGTGTCACTGAATTTTACATTCCATCACAAACTTAACCACCATGATTAACAAATCACGTATTTCCTGTGCCTCAGCCCACGTGGTCAAGTGGTCAATCGCCACCAGATATTCTTGGACCAATTTGCTCCAGTTGGCAGAGGTCCCACAACATCAATAGAAAAAGTATGCCAAGAAAAGTAAGGTTTCACTAGCCGGTAGGAAGTCTTCTGGTGGTACAGCTTTTTCATTTGGCACTGATTGCAGCAGGAAATGGTTTTGAGCGCATCAAATTTCATGCTTTCCCAGTACTACCGAGGTTGCAATAATTCCAGGGTCTTGCATACTCCACCATGTCCAACTGCTTGGTGTGCGCTCATAATAATATAAGGTTGGGAGGAAGGCATTGGGATATTCACATTAGTATCCCCTATCCACTTGTACAATTTACCGTTCTTCTGGAACGTATTGGCCCTTATTCCATCTAATGCCTCGATGACTTGAGGCGATTCATCATTGTATTTTCCACTAAGCATTTTGTCATACATTACATCACTGAGGTCCGCCGTAATGGCAATGGTGGGCAATCTTGACAAGCAATTGGCGTTCTGGTGTTTTTCTCCAGGTTGGTGGAGAATCTCAAAGTAAAAAACCTGCAGTTTGAGAGCACATCGGGCTAGACGCCCTTCAGACTCCTCGAGGTTCTGCAACCAGCATGATGAAGCATGATCCATTACAACTTTAAACTTCACTCCATGCAAATACACCTAAAATGCTTATACACATATATTACCACTAAGCACTCCCGCTCAGTCCTGGTAAAATTACATTTGTGGCAATTCAGGATTTGACTTCAGTATGCCACTGGGTGCTCCTCCCCCATCATCTTTTTGGGATAAGACTGACCCAATGGTGGAAAGAGATGCATCTTTCTGGACTATAAACTCTTTAACAAAAAAGGGTAGCGCAGCACTGGCGCAATGATTAGCACCATTCAAAGTGTATCGAAGAAGCAATGGTGGCATTTCATCCATTCAAACGTGGCATCCTTTTTCAATAACTCAAACAGCGGGCCTACCTTACAACTGAAGTTGGGTATAAAATGGCAGTAGTAGCTGACAATCCCCAAAAATAAATTGTATTTTGTGCTAACTGTTTGGCATAGTCATCTTCCATTTAGCCTCCACCGTAGCTGGTTGAGGCCTCAGCCCAGTCGCATCCACCACAAACCCAAGGTGCTCCAGTTGGTCCTTAAAGAAGTGGCATTTACATGGCTTGATTTTAATGTTGGCCTCCGCAAGGCGGTGGAAGACCTCCTCCAGGTGGGTAAGATGCTCAGTGAATGTACGCAAAAAACAATAATATTGTCAAGGTACCTGAGGATGCACAACAGCTTCTGGTCACTGAGAATGATGTCCATGCCCTGCTGAAATATAGCCAGGAATTACACAGCCCTTGTGGCATACGGGCTGGTTGTAAAATCCCCTTGGACGTGATAATGGCACATTTCTCCTTTTCTGCTGCGGGTAACTCAATTTTCCAATAACTGGATATCAAACTATTGCTATGAAGTAACGAGCTCAACCCAACCAATCCAAGGTATTATCAATTTGCGGCAAGGGGTATGAATTCTTTTTGGTAATGTTGTTGAGATTCTGGTAGTCTAAGCTACCCAGTTGGTGCCATCCTTTCTTTTTGACAATCAGAACGGGCAAAGCCCATGGACTTTTTAATCGTTCAAGCATCCCTTATTTGAGTAAATTTTTGATCTCCTTTGTTACTACTTCCTTGGCTGCCCTAGACCGGTGGACTGGCCGAGATCTGAAGGGTGGATGATCTCCATTGTCCATATAATGGACCACTACCCGCGTGCACCCTAAATCATGGTCATCAATGGCAAAGATCTCCTTATATTTTTGGAATCATGCTATCGCCTGATCTTTTTATTATTCCAATAACCTCATTAAATCTTCACGTGTACCACCGTCATTACACCGAGCTGTGGTTTAAAGGGTAGACCAAATTCATCCAGCGACCCAAACTTGTGAGTCTGGAGGACCTCTTCCACTGGGGTTAAGTGTAAAAACGCCACTATTTGGTGTTGGCAGATTTTCTTTGGTTCATGCCGTAGATTCACTAACAAGACTTTGATATCCCCATGACCCAGGAGAATAATGCCTGGAGCCAAATGGGGCTCAAACTGCGAGTTCTGATAAGGAACATTGATCTTTTCATAAAGCCCAGCAGGCACTTCCACATTTAACTCAGTGTTTATTATTACTTGGTGTCCATAGGGGATGGATATAAGGCCAGCTGCTCTATGCGGTAGCCCTTTATATTCATATATTTGATGAGGAAGGGTCCAGTCTTGCTCTTAAGTCAATGGTAGCAAACCGGAATCACCCCATTACTATAGGCAAGATTGATATGTCCCATGTGCATCGAGTCCTTCAGCACTCTGTTGGAGATAAATAAAATTAGGATCTGTTGCCCCAAAATTTCAAAGGTCTCCTCCATCATATCAACGTTAGCACCATAATGTCGCATAAAAGCAGTTCCAATCAACAGGTCATAATTGCTGTTCAGTAACACTACCACCAGAGCTACAACAACAAATTGATCCAACCTGCAAGAGAAGCGCACTGTAAGCTCCTTCAGAGACCGTGTTTTCTGCTCCAGCGGTCCCATACACCATTTGATGTTTCACATCAGGTTATAATGGCAACTTCGCCACCAACTTAGTAAAAAATATGTTAACTGGAGCGCCTATAATATTATAGTGTAAAATCAGGTTTTTGCTACAACAATGTCACAGTAGGTACACTCCAAGTAAGATGAACGTTGACTGTTCACTACATGGACATTCAAAGGATTGTTTTTTCCCAGCAAGCTTATAATACCCACACCAACTTTAGGGTATACTTTAACAATAGCGTCCACTGGGAGGGCGACATCTACTCCTCACAGGGAAAGCACGTCTGTGGATGGTTCCAGCTTGTCTGAAATACTTTGTTTAAAATTTTGACAGGTGTAAGGATTTTAGGGCTCCATAGTTCCTTCTTCCGCCATGTAATTGGCTTGTGCTCATGTCAGTACATTTACTCCCCCAACTGGCTGCTGATATAGGAATGTATCATTGTACTGGGGGACTTCCGCTGTATATAATACAATAGGTTCAGGTGGGACGTTTGGGTTTGGGATAGTGGAGGTAGAGAGTTCTGTCTCTACTCCGCTCTGACTTTTCACTGGTAGCATTGGTCCTGCTGTACGTAATGGACCCATCAATTGGGGCAACCTTGTGCCAGGTGCCCAGGGTGACCGCATCAAAAACAATTTACCCCGTAGGACTTATGTCCTTGATTATTGTAAGTTGGGCAATGATGAAATTTGGACTGAAGGTGATCGGCATAAACAGGGCCAGGGTGATAGGATGACTGCTGATGGTCGGCATAATTAGGCCCAGGTCAGTAGTTGGACCATTGACAATAAAGCAGGTATGAGGAGGAAGTTTAACTGCTGGGGGTAACTCGGTGGAATTGGAACCAGAATGACGAATTCACCCAAATAAGATAGTCTGGCAATGGTGGCGGAAGGGTTCTGCTCTGTATTTGGTGGAGGGAAGGTTATGGATAGACGGCGCAAAAACTGAACAATTTTAAGCAGGGGTACTTCATCATCCAAAATTGGGGTCATAACACTGTACAGCTTGCGGTATGGCTTCACTGCAGAGTACATTGCAATGCACACGTCAGATTTGGATAAAATCTTTTCCCCAAGTAACACATGGGCTTCCACCATAAATTGATCAGCAAACACGGTGAGGGTCTCTTTACGCTGAAACTCAATGGTCAAGAACTCAGCCTTCCACGGTAACATCTTAGCGGTAACCTTAAACAACCGCAGCAAAGTACCCTTCACTTCTTGGTACTAACGGAACTGTTTTGGAAGATGACAGGTGATTTAGTCAGTACTTCCAACATCCAAGGTGGATATTAACAGTTTCACTTTTTTTGGACCAAGGCTCATTCTATTGCAAACTTGAATCACTTAAAGAACCCATGAATAGCCCCATTGCAATTGAACGGAGGCAGCTTATCACTAAAAACCTCCTGAAGAATCTCATCCTGCCTTTTGAGCATGACGTCCAAGGCAAGTTTTATTTTATTTAACCAAGGTAAGCCTAACAGGAAACAGAAAATACCGATATATATAATGGGATAAGGGGAGGTGAAGTAAAGGAAGATTTATGCACCCCAGAGAAGACGAGCTACCCCTGTTGCCAGCTGGTACCGCCAGGTATAGGGGAGTTGAATGCCTTACTCTGAAGGGGTATCCCATGTTATGGAGCAGGTGTGGAGGAAGGAGTCCGTATGTAGAAACCAGACTAGGAACCATGATTCAACAAGTTGTTGTTGCCTCGGCCACATGTATCTGTAAAGCCAGGCTTGAAAGTGTTCCAGTAGGTGTAGGTGAGATCTGCTGATTGTCTCGCGGATGGTGGGCACAGTCCCCTTGAAGGCATCCAGTGCTATGGTGTGGATTGTTCACATTGCAATGGCGACAATAAGGGAGCGGAGTGTGGGTGGTATCAGGGATTCAAATTGGAGTGTGAGTAGGCTTCTGGAGATTGACAGCTCCTGGTCATTTTGGGTTCTTAACAGATGCGCAACTTCCCGCCATATGAATCTAAATGGGGGGGGCAAGCTTCTAGGCGGTGGTGCAGGGTGCCGTCTCATCCACATACTGCACACATTGCATAAAGGGAGTTGGAGCGATCTGCTGTTCTGTAGGTTCTTATAAGGCAACGCCAGGTGTTAGCTCTTACCCTTGGCTGGAAGAGTGGATGATGCGTAAGCCTCCATATTGCCTTTTTTGTTGTGAGATCATATGGGATGTCTAAAGCATCTAGGTAGTCAATTCTAGCGATGAATGGGGTCACGTTGTGTGTGTCCCTCTGAGGGTGGTCCTCTGGTTTCCTTAGCGTGAAGTGAGCTCTGGGCCTTCCCCTTCCCTGACTAGTGCCTGTGATAGTTACAGTCCACCCCATGTGTCGAATGGTGTGGAGTTGGCGTTTAAAGTGAGGGGGGTTCCATGTGGGCCTGTTGCGTTGGGGCGGTTTTCAAGGTATGTGAGAAGGCTGGATGGGTTGTGTGGATTGGATATTTTAAGCGCCTGTGCAAAGTTGGCACTCGCCGTTCTAGACCAGTGTTGTTGTGGGAGGTCTGGGGCTAGGACTTCCTTTATCCAGGTGCCCAATATACGGTTGGCATGGACCTCAAAGTCTATTAGGCCCATGCCTCCGCTGGAGCATGGGCTGAAGAGCGTTCCACCCGTACAGGTGGTTGGGATCCAGTCCACAACCACCCATGGATAAGTGCGCGGATTGAGGATATGAATGTAGGCGAGAAGCAGATTGCATGTTCAGGGTACCATAGTATTGGGAGGATGAGTGAGTTAGCAACTGTTACTCGCCCCATTATTCTAGGATCTTCCATTGTGGGAGGCGATGCGGTTGAATACCCGCTGTAGTAGATCGTTATCAATTGTCTCATTAGCATACCCCCTGTTTCCAGCTATATCCCAAGGTGGCGGACATGGTTGGTTGTAGGAGGTGATGCAAAGGGTAAGATGAGTGGGTTGTTCCTTCGTGGGGGGCTGTGAAGTTTGGGTGTTGTGGTCCAGTTGTTAGTGTATTTTCCTAGGAGGATTATTTCCGTTTTACTTTTACTGAGTGACGCATTGCTCACAATGGAATATTCCTCCAGGGTGCGTTACAGCTGTTGGGAATCATTGTTGTTAGCTATACCTGTCATGCAGTCATCCGCAAAGGCTAATATCTTGACTGGTGGCTAGCCTTGTGCAGTTATGCCCATGAGGTGTGAGTCAGCGACGCGAAGGAGTGGATCAAAGCTGAAGTTATACAACAGTGGGCTGAGGGGGTCCCCTTGCTTGAGCCCTGAGTGGTGTGATCTTGTCAGTTAGATCGCCAGGGCCGCATAAAGCCATGGATGCAGATTCTGTAAGGAGCATCACCAAGTTTATGAACCTGGGTGGGAGTTTAAAGGCGCTTAGGCATTCCTTCAGGTACGGCCAGCTAACGCAGTCATATGCCTTCTCCTGGTCTAAGAATACCAGGGCTCCAGTTGCTTTGGACTGACATATGTTGGCGACAGAGTGTATATTGGTCCAGATTGAGCGTCCTGGTGTGAACCCAAATTGATTAGGCGACAGGACTTTGGAAGCTATTGTGCCTAGTCTGGTTGCAAAAATTTTTGTAGGTAGTTTTGTATCAGTGTTAGAGAGTGCTATTGGGCGCCAGTTGGCCAGGTTCAGTTTGTCGCCCTTCTTAAACAGAGTTATGACTTAGGAGTCCTGGCCACCAGGAAGGAGGCGTGTCTCCAGCAGGCACTGGTTCATTGATGCTAAGAGGAGGGAGGCGATTTTCTTGAAGTATTTTTTTTGTAAAATTCGTAGGTTATTTCATCAGGCCCCAGGCACTTCCTACTTGGTACACCGCGGTCTGTGTCCCAGAGCTCCTCCTGAGTTATTAGGTTTAGGAGGTTATAGTCCAGCGGTGCACATTGTATTCTGGCGGCGTGTATAAAATATTTAATTTATTGGGGGGCAGTTGGTGTGTCACAATATAGTTTAGTGTAGTAACAGTGTACTTCCGCCTTGACCTCCGCTGGGTCAGTTGGCATGGTGCCATCATCTTTGCGGACCTGTTTGCATGTGGGCTGGTTGCCATAGGAGTGAATTGGCGGAAGAAATACATCAAGCAGGTTTCTCCTTCTTTTATGAACTTACCTTTTCTTGATACTTTGATTCTGTGCCGGTGTTCAAAGATGAGGGCGTTTAAGCGGGCGGATATTTCCACCCATTTGTACCCCCAGTTAGGGCTATAGCTGGACTTTGGGGTGTTGAGCTCAAGGTAGTCCAGTTCCGCCAAGGTGCGCCTGATTGTGGCTGTGTCAGCGGTGTACTTATGTGAGGCGATATGGCGGGTTTTATTTATTAGTTTGGTTTTGAAATTTGCCCAGGTTTCAATGGGATCCAATATTAATGGGGCTGTGAATTCTGGATTGTGGCCTCATGTTCGAACCAGTTGGATATTTCAGGCAATTTTATGTTTTCTGGGTGTAGCTTCCTCCAGGTTGACGCCTGTGTGGGAGTTTGGGTTGGCAAGAGCTGCACTGAAATGAGTCGGGGGTCAGAGAAATTGATCTTTTTTGTTGCAAAGTTGGAGATGTTCAAACGGTAAGTTTTTGATGTGAGGATATAGGCTATGCAGTTCATTGAGATGAGCGTTCCCTTGCATATGTTGGGATGGGTCATGTGGGGAAGGAGTGGTGACCTGGGGGGAGGGTATCATGTAGGCCAAGGAATGCCTTCATTGCGCGGAACTCAATGTGCCCTGGTGGGTATCCCCTGGGGTTAGGCCATTTGTCTGTGTTGGGGTTATCCCAACAGTTAAAGTCGCCCAGCAGATGTTATCTGGTGGGAGGGTGAGTGTTGGGATTGTTTCAATTAATTGTTTCCTCTCATCTGCGGTGCACAATGCATAGATACATGATATTGAGATTGTGTCCTCTTGGCTTGCAGTTGCTACCAGGACGCGGCCATGCAGATATGAAGAGGAGTTGGTGATTTTTAATTTTTTGTTATTTTGGACAATCACCTCATAGTGGGACGTCCATACCAATTGGGATGGTGAGACCTCGGCAGACCAGGATCCCTCTTCCCCCAGTGGACAGTGGGGTTCTTGGACGGCCAAGATGTCTACAGGGGGTTTTTGCAGGAAGTCCAGCTTTATGGTCTGGGATGCTTGAGCCCTGGCTCCCGCAATGTTTAGCGTCCCTATTGACACTGAGGCGCCGCAGGCACCTCAGGAGTGATTGGGAGGGCCATCCAGCCCTAACCCACCATTCATTGACTTGAACTTGCTCCATGTCATTGGGCCAGTCCATTCTGAGTCACTGTCCGATTCCTTACCTTGTGTTGATTTCATGCAGGTTTTGCAGTTTTTAGGGGTTGCGTTAGGGTTTTCTGCTCATGACTCTTTGTGGTTCAGTGCGGTACACTGATTGAATTCTGTGGTTTTAGGGTTCAAAATTGAAGAATTGGGTACCACATTTTCGCCCATAGTGAAGCTGAATTGTTTTGCTAAGTTCACTTGATTGATACCACGTGGTGATTCAGTCAAAATTGATATAAAAATTTTCAGCTTGGGCATTCTGCTCTCATTGGGTGGGTCAGTTAATTTTTCTCCATGGCCTCCTCATCTTGGGCATTTTGTTCTGATTGGTTGGCTTGGTTGATTTCCTCTATGTCCTCCTGAATTTGACTGTGGTCAATGGAGGAGGCCGTGAGTGAGGCAGCCTTGGCCGCTGCCCACTTGTGGGACTTCTGTACCTGTTTGCGTGGTTTGGATGATACTGGGTCTATGAGGATGTAGTGCCCATCCTCTCCCTAGAGGAAGGCGTAGTTGGCATCAATAATTTTGCCAAAGGTTTCTTCATCTTCATCCATGGCATTGTCGCAGAAGTCTGGGGTTAAGATGCCCTCCTTCATGGGGCATGTGTGTTCCAAGTGCCCCAATTCAGTGCAGTGGTTGTGGATAGGTCATGCGCGTTCCAGTGTGACGCGGAATGGCTTTGACACTCCCCCATCCGGGAGGTGAAGTGACGCTGTGTGTGGGATTTTTGAGGTCTGCAGCCACATCAGGGACTGGGTTGATCACAGCAATTGCCTTCCTGTGCACAAGTTTGGCATCAGGTGAAATCGCTGTAATTTGAATTGCTTAATTTCTCTGTTGCTTTGGAGTCCAATTCAGAGCTCCTCCTTGATTATCTTGCAGGGAAGGTTGGTAGGGAGAAAGTCAAAGGAAATGAATAAAGTGTTCACTTTGTTCCATCTGGTGCACATGGTGCGCACAATTTGTTTGCCCTTGAGGAGGGAAATTTTGACACAGACTTTTGCAGTGGCGTCTGTGCCTTCTTTGCTTTTAAAGCCTATATCAATCCAGCCGCAGTGGATGGTATGGGTGGTAATGTACACCGCGTGGGGGAAAAGGGAGGCCTGTGCCTCGCCCATTTTCTCCCACAGAGTTGGGGACTTGACCTCTAGAAAAAGTTAAGCCCGTGCTCCACCTTCTATAGGGGTTGGGCATACTGGATTTCCATGTACAAATTTTTTTCGTGGTAAACTCCACAAACCCAGACGGTGTCTGAGTTTGTGGTTTCTTGGCGGCATTGGTTCCTGGTCCCCTCTAGGGCTTTTCTTGCCCTTCGTCACACCATTTTGTTGATTGCCTGATACAGCTTTCACCCAGTTTAATTGTGATTTGTTGAGATCTCCCATCTCACCTGTATGATTATCAAAAACTTTCTGTTCAGATTGAATCGTAGTAACTAAAGTTATCATTACAGGAAAGGAAGGAGTGTCCAAAGCAAGTTTGTGTTCTGCATATTTGACTAGTGTAGCATGTCATGAAGATCCCCCATCAAAGCTAGCCTGATGCACCATGTCCAGCAACAGGAAAATTATTGCTGGATAATTGATCAATGGGCCCCCTGTAGTGAGCACCACTGTTATAATTTTGGCAATACTTTGCAGATATGCCAAAAGGTTTTGCACAGGTTTGAGCCCACTGAGCTTTAGAATGGACACTATGGATATCTCCGTCCTTGGAACACACTTAAATAAATAAATATAAGAATATGAAAATTGTCCCAATAACACTTCTTTATTTTAATGTAATATATTCAACGGATCTTTTCTGCTACACTCCCTAATTTCTAATAACAATCCTCCTCCTTCAATTGTCTCATCTCACTTATATCTCAGCGACTTCAGACAACACCTTTTCCTCAGCTTAGCTATTCAGTTCCACCATATCTCATTGGTTCTGGCAGATATGGTATTCTCAATTCTATATCGCCTTAGTTCAGGCAATTTACCAAATATTTGTCATGCATTGACATCTACTAATCGTCTTATTTAGAAGCAATCCAATAACCATCCGTTCTGACCCAATATCGCCTCATCCTAAGGCGCTTGAATACTCATACTCTAAAATTATTGTCAGCAGATTCTAGCTGATCTGCAGTGGCTATTTGGGCTTATCATCCAGTCATAATAGAATCTTGACAGATGGGTAGCCGCTGCCCCTCTCTTCTTGTCCCAAACCTTTACCCATCTACCCCTCAGCTCAAATTCAAAACAAGTCTCAAAATCAGCAGGGTTTATCTAAGAAAAATCCAACAAATTTGTGAAGACTAAAAATCTATGATACCCCTACCACAGCCCCCATCCCCTGCACTTAATGGTTGGTTCACCCAAAAGCTAACCTGCATAATAAGACCATACCTAATGAGGCTAATCTGCGGAAAAGTTGAGTAAAAGAGACGAAAACAGGCTTTGAACTTGTACTCCAGTTTAACATCAGAAATGTCAATATGGACCTCCAGAACTCGTGGAAGTATAATCCAAGAATAGCTTGGAAGTCAATTGATAATATCAAGGTGAAGTTGGTTTGAAACTGTAAATTTTTAGGGTTGAAATCAGAAATATGAACTATACTACTGTGGTTCAGTTTAGCAGCTCTCCCACATACCACCATAAGACCCAGATGTCAGGGCAATGGCAGATAAATTTTAGACTAGCCTGCCAGTCAGGATGCAGAAGCACCCAAAAGAAGAGCCAGAATGTCAGGGGCATTGCCGCTCAAATGACGTTTAAGTGTGCTGAAGTATGAGTAATAATAGAGTGCTAATGGGCCGCAGATGTAAAAGACAACCTTACAAGAAACCAGGCTGTTGCAGCCTTGGGACCAATGGGTATGGTCGTAGGGAGTTGTAAGATTAGGGAAAATTCCATAAAGGCCTTGACACGATTGGCTTAAATGACTATATTGGGGATCAGAAAATATAAAAGAGACAACCCAGTCAATACGTGGTCCGTGGGGCCACATTAAAAATGTCATGGGGTTTGGCAAGAAAAATTCAAACTTAATTAAATAAATTTAAGCGCAGGAAGATTTTTATTGATTATAAAATTATAAAATCAACTGTCAATTTCTTAGTGTTTTACAACTGCTTATATATATGATTGATTTGGGGAATAGCTTAGGAAAGCGCATGATTGGGGCCCTTGAGATTTGACCTAACCCAGCGAACTTTGAGCAAGGGGGAAGAAAATTGAACTTATTTTTAACTGACTCTGAAGAATTGGCAGTGGGCCAGTTCGCTGTCAGTTTGTCCCTGGATGCCCAAATTGCGGATTTTACACACATAATTCTGATGTTCAGTTTAATGGTGCCTCGCCTGACGGGCAGCAGGAACCTCCCAAGGCTATTCCACATAGGGTGGTCCCAAGAAGTTGGGAACAGGTTTGGGGTGCCCAACCCACCTGCACCCAGTCGCTCCAGCATCCATTTGGCCAAGCGAGATATGTTGGATGGAGATTTTGATGCTTTTGGGGAAGTTTTTAAATAGCTGGCAACATTTCATAATGACATGATGCCATTGGCGAGTTTGATAAAGATTCAACACTAGATGCTTTATTTGCCAATAATACGTGCCCATTGTGCTTTGTTGCTGAAGGCTTGGGGCTCTCAGGCCTTAGTTACAAAGGCTTGATGCCGTAGACTTCATTCATACCTTTTACCCCATGAGGATTCCATCTCTCCAATAGCTTTGCACAAAATCTTTTGATTTGCAGTACAAATTTGACTGAATTTAATACTGGGCAGGTGGCGGGTTCATTAAATGGTAAGCTGTTACCCACCGCTCATCCACCACATGGGCGAGGTTGTCCTGGAAGATGAGAGGGGCAGCTGGCATTCTTGGACCCTTTTTTGGATGGGAAAGGTGAGGCCACCAGTCCAAGCGGAGGGGGCGCTCCCCCAGACTTACATTACCCCTCCCTTTTGCCAATAGGGAGCGCCACCAACAGGGAATTGAGCAAGGGACACATTCTTATGGTCCTTGGGCAACTTGATCGCCATCAGCATAGCAATTTTGGGGGAGGATGGGGAGCATCTGGGTGGGTGGTGTTGAAAACCTTGATGAGCTCCGAGCAGTTGGCACAGTCCTGCGTGCCAACCCAGCTATTCTTATAGGCCAAATAGCCTTTCCATGCAACTAAATATTAAACTGAATGACATGATCGACAGGAAGAAAGGATGCCTTCAACTTCAGCTTCCTCCGCACCCTCAATTATAATGGGCTCTGGTTCCAATGGGATAGCCCCTTGAACGGGGACAGCTGAGAGACAAGGAAGACTGGATAATGCTTCCAGTGGGGTGGAAAATTCAACGGAAGGCGCCATTTTCCAAGTTTTTTTCCATCATATGAGGGCTGCGTGCTTACTTAAAAACTTATGCAATGGCACCTGCATACAAAAGTGGCACATGTCAAGCATAACGTGTAATTCTACCTTCATTTTATGCACTGGGAGCCATTTTTGATCTGCAAACCGCTTATAATCACTTATTGCTTTAGTTAAGTGCTCCTGAACCAAGGATTTCATGACCCAAATGTGCTGGACATGTTCAGTTGCAGCCGGTGCCTATGAGCAAAAGCATGGATAAACTGAAAATGAGGGTTATACCCTAAGGTAGCTTCATACAGGGAGAAGCTCGTGGATGAATATGTTTTGCTGTTGTATGAAAACTAGGCGAGGGGAAGGTCGTTTACCCAGGTATCCTGAGTGGCTGCAGCGTAGCACTGCAGGTACTATTACAGGATCTGATTGACCTGTTCAGTTTGACCATCTGACTGTGGATGGTACGCAGTGGAGTGACAGGGCGTGATCTTCAAGATTATCAAGAGCTTGTTCAAAAACCGCAATATAAATTGGGCGCCATGGTTGCTGATAATTTCCTGCGGAGTTTAAGCATCAAAAACACATGGCACATGAATAGGCGGGCAGTTTCTTCAGAAGTAATGGTGGAGGAGCACGGGATAAACAGGGAGAGTTTAGTGAAGTGGTCTATAATCACCATGACTGCTGTGAACTTCTTGGAGCTGGGTAGCTCAAATATAAAGTCCAAGGATGCCAATGTCCACAGCCCCTCTGCCTGCTGCAAAGGATGAATAAGAACATTCCTCCCAGACCAGTTTGATCTGGCCCACGTGCAAATTACACAGTTGGCAATCCATACCGGGACATCCTTGGACAAGCCTGGCCAGTTAAAGGTACGCTTGACTAAAATGATGCATTTCTTATTCCCTGGGTGATTAACTGCAGGGGAATCATGATGAACCTGAATGACTTCAGCTCAGAGAAGGGGAGAAACCCAACCCGTGACCTAAACTGGATGAGCCCCTCAACCAGAGAATAGAGGGAATGCTTGGAGGAAGGGAGGGACAACCGCTATAAAAGCTCCACCCCTTCCACACATGCTGTCTGTGCTGCCAAGATCTGTGAAATTAAAAACGCGTCTGGAGCTAAATTGGCTGCCAAAACCGTGAGAGGAACAATGGCCAAGTTTTGAGTGGGGGGAATGACTGTGACGAGATCCGCCTTATCTGAATCAGCTAGGAAAAGTACAGGATTGAAACTTGGAAAATCGGGAAAGGCTATTCAGTGCTCCCTTCATAAACTTGTTTTTGAAGTTAAGCTGCTAAATCCCAGTAGGTTTGGGCATGCCTTTGCGCCAACTTCTGTGTCTTTCAGAAGTAGAGGAGAGCTTTGTGGTCCATGCACACTATCAACTCGTTTTGAGCTCCCTGAAAGAGATACCTCCAGTGGGTCAATGCCTAAGCACAGCTGCTAACTCCTTGTTGTAGATGGCCCAGGATTACTTGTTGGAAGAAAACTTGCAGGAAAAATAAGCGACCAAATGTTCCAACCCATTGTGCTCTTGGAGCAAGACAGCCCCTAATGCGGCGGAATATTCATCACATTTTACAATATAGGGCTTGGAGGGATCTTCGTGCTTAAGGATGAAAGGCAACAAAAACGCCTCCTTAATTATATAAATTCCTGATGGCACTTGGCGTCCAGCGGAATGGAACATTTTTACCTGTGAGTGGATGGATGAGGGCAGATAGCTAAAAGAGAATGGTGAGAACTTTTCAGGAATATGATGGTTTTTAAGAAGCTTCTCAATTGCTTCTGAGTCGTTGGGGTTGGCCACTCGCGGATAGCATCCAGTTTCTGGGCAGGATGGCATACCCATCTTTCAAGATTAGATTGCCCAAAAAGGTATTTTATTTTAATAAAATTCGCAATTTGACGGCTTGACAAACAAACAGCTTATGTAGGACACTCACTACCGCCTTTAAGTCCTTTTTTCATGTTGTTTGGGGGAGGGAGATTGTACCATTATATTATTAATATATGCAACCACGCAGATAAACTGGAGATCCAAGAACACCATCAATAATCCTTTGGAAGGTTATGGGTGCTTTCTTCAGCCCAAAAGGCATAACTCAAAATTGGAATACATTATGTCTTGTCCGGAAGGCGGTAATCCATTCCTGACCTTCCATCACCCAAATTTGATTAAAGTAGTCAACTAGATCGAGTTTTAAAGACACTTGAAACTTGGCAATCACTTGGTCGATTGTCTGTTCCAATGGCAGTGGGTAAGTGTCATAGACCGTAATATTGTTAAAAAGCTGTAATCCACGCAGGGATGAAGGGAACCATCTGCCTTCTTGAAAAAGACAATGGGAGAGGCAACAGGGAATGTTTCTTTATACAGCCAACCCTTATTGAGCATGTTGTCCAACCATAATTAAGGGCAGCCTCTACCTCCTCTGTATGTGGGTACAGTGGGCAATTTATGTTTACCACCTTCACCATTGTCCAAAAACTCAAATTACATTCTGTATGCGGGGGAAGCCAGTCAGCCTCTTTGGAGTCAAAAATGCTCTGGTAACTCATCAACACTGCAGGAGAATCAGGTAGAAAACCTACAGGAGAATGAGGGATGAAACCAATCCACGATTTTGAGCTTTAGTAAGCATATGTAATAAGGAAACTCGTCATCCACCTGACCATTAGAAAATGTCAGCGTGTTAGATTCCAAGTGGATTCGCACATGCTGCCATCGCCACCAATCACACCCAAAATTACTGGGAACACAAGATTAGCCATTGCTGATAAGTTTTCGCAAAAACTAAACTAGTCAACCAAGAAGGGTACTGGGCGTCATACTTTATAGGATTGCTGGGGGCCAACGAGATGACCATCATCACAACCTTAAGTCAAAGTCTAAATTAAGCTGCTGGGCTAACTCCAGACTCATGAAGTTACCCGCTACTCCAATGTTGACCAAGGCAATGAAGGACACCTGGTGTGCCCCAATACTAAATTTCATTGGTAATAAAAATTAGGCAGAGTTCTGTTTATTGGTGGATACGGCTATTTCTGATGACACTGAAGAGATTGCTACTAAATCAGGGGAAAGGCAGGTTCCTTTAAAGTATCAAAACTTAGTGAATAAAGGGTTGTATCACGTCCTCTTTAGGCTGGCTTCCAATGGCTTGCAGACAGGTGAGCTGAAAAACCAACTCAGGCGCAGAGGCGGCGTCAGGACCTGGAACCAATAAGGATACTAATTCAACGTCAGGAACAGAACCCAAGGTCAAGTCTACAAATTCATTCATGAAGTTCCCATTTTGAGGGTGGACTGAGGGAAAGTAGAGGGTATTGGAACAATTTGACCACGGAGGAATTCCTTCAAAACCATCTAGGAGATGCTTATAAAATAGGCGATTGACCAGACAAACAACAGAAGGCGGGCTACTGACTGAACGTTCATATGATAGATGGTAACCAATGCAGCGCTCATCTCAAAGAGGAGGGCGGAAATGGCCAGAAACAGTTGACAGTCAATTATGTCGGGGAAACAGAAGATAAAGTTTAGACTGAACTGCCAGTCAGGATCCAGAAGCACCCAAAAGGCGAGCCATTATGTCAGTGGCATTGCCGCTCAAAGACGTTTAAGTGTTCTGGAATATGAGTAACAATGGAGTGCTTACAGTCCACAAATGTTAAAGACAACTTGGTAAGAAACCAGACTGTTTCAGCCTAGGACAAATGGTCCTAGTTGTAGGGAGTTTTAAGGTTGGGGGATAATTACATAAAGTCATTGACACAATAGGCCCAAGTGAATAAAGTGTGGATCAAAATTAAAAAACATGACTGAGACAACCCAGTTGCTACATGGGCTGCGGGGCCAAATTACAGATGTCATGGGGGTTTAGCAAGAAGAATTTGAACTAACTTAAATAAATTAAAGCGTGGGAAGATTTTTATTGTAGTTTAAAAATAAGACAATTGGTTGTCAAAGTCCTCAGTGTGTTATGTCTGCTTAAATAGACAATCAATCTGGGGAATAGCTTAGGAAAGTGAGGGTCCAGGGCCCTCTTGATTTGACCTAACCTAACAAACTTTGAGTGAGGGAGAATAAAAGAGAACTTATTTTTAACTGATTCAAAATAATTGGTGGTGGGCCAGGTTGCTGTTAGTTTGTCCACGGACGCCCAAATTGCAGATTTACCACAGTTCCAACGTTTGGAGTAATGACATCTCAACTGATGGGCAGCGGAAACCTCCCAAGGCCACCCAACATAGGGGAAGTCCCAAGAGGTCAGGAATGGGTTTGAGGTGCCCAACCCACCTGCACCTGGTCACTCCGGCGTCCATTTGGCCAGCAAGATATATCATACAGAGAATTTGATGCTTTTGGGAAAGATTTAAACTGGCGGCATTATATCCTGATCACATAATGCCATAGCGAGTTTTGCTGAAGATTTTGACACTAGATGATTTATATGCCCAAAGTATGCACCCATCGGGCTTTGTTGCCAAAGGCTTGGGGCTCTCAGGCCTTGACGCCAAAGGATTGTTGCCATTGACTTCATTTTAACCTTTTACCCCATGGGGATGCCACCTCTCTAATAGCTCAGCACAAATTCCCTTGATTTGCAGTACCAGTTTTGTCTGAAGACAATACTTGGGCGGGTGGAGGGGACCTTAAAGGTAATATGTTGCCCACCGCTCATCTACCACATGGGCGAGGTCATTCTGGGAGACAAGAGGTAGCTGGGAGATAAGAGGGCAGCTGGCATTCTCGGACCCTTTTTGGATGGGAAAGGGAAAGACACCCAGTCCAAGTGGAGAGGACGCTCCCCCTGACTTACACCAGCACTCTGATAACGGTAGGGTGTTGGGTATCTTTTTCGTTTATTAAAAGTTTCCCTTTCTCTTAATTTAAGCATTTTAATGAAAAAACTTAGTTGTTAGTAATTGTAATAAATTAAACATATGGGCAACAACTACAGAGGGTGGAGCCTTATCACCACCTCCCCTGACGCATTTATCCATAGTCCCTTATTCTAGCGGTGCTCTGTAGACCTTGGCTGCCCCTATGGGTCTTGGCGTATCCACGCCAAAAGCCAGGTCATTCCATAAAACGGTGGGTTCCTGACATTATAACCCAATGATACAATATAAAGGTGCCGTTGCTGATTCAAACCCTTTTGGCTTCGAACGACTCTACCACCAACCAAATTTTACTTTCCCTATTAAATGTGCTCCTTAGCTTTTATCCTCGGTATCCTCTTGTTAAAAACATACAGTAGGTCCTATTAGCTTGTGTGGCACAACCCACAATCCCTTAATCACCCTGACCTCACTGTAAAAAGCCAGAGTATGTGGCCCCCTAATTTTCTCACATTAGGCCTGTTAACTTTTGGCAGTAGGGGGTGGATTCTGCTAGCTGATTGCATGGGTTCAGTCCAACCAAGCAATGGATGGATGATATGAAGCTCGCTAACCTTTGATAAATAATAATAATTATAAAGTACTAAATGAGGAGCTATAGCTCTGACAAAAAATTTATTTATTAAATTAAAATATGAGCTACTCCGCTGCCTCTATCTACTCTCTTCCATTCTTCCCCAAAGACCTCTCTCTTTTTGCTCTCACGCTCAACTCTTATCTTTGGTATTCCTAGTCAGTTTCACCCTCCGTCTTAGTGTCCTCTATTTTCTACAATTTTTAGGTATTTTGTTCTATCATCAAGCTTTGGCAGAATTCCCTCAACTTGATAAGCTATTAGTACTTCAATCAATTTGCTCCCCATTGACTTAATCTACCACTCAAATCTTAAGGCTCACCTCAACTCATAAACTATGAACCGCTGGATATATGGCTTATTTTCCAGTCATATCAATTTCTTGACAAGGCTACAGACAGGTGTTAGAACTTGATAACAGTGAAGAAACAAGTGATAGAATGGTGAGTGTTTCTGAGTTAGTGGGGAATAACACGCTCTTGACTATTGCACCCATTGCCCCTGAAAATGCATAAAGTGAGACTGAGTACTAGAGTATGCAGTAAATCCTCACAACATGGGTCTAGGTTATTACACTGAGGCTGGCGCTATCCCCTCACAGTGGTATGAAGGAGCTATAATGGTTCATGCGGACCAGATACACACTGAAGTATCTTCCCCACTCTAGGATATTTCAAATGACCAGTTGATGGAGGTGGCAATCATCATAGAACTGGCAGCCCCAGATCCCACTATTTACTACACATTGCAGCTGTCAAGCAGGTGTTGTTTAAGCATTGCGCTAATCTATTTATTATGTTTTTCAGAAAAGTACACCCCTTATCCAACCCTGAAGATCATACGTCTTCACCTTTGTCTTATGCCCAGGCTGCTGCTGTTCCCACTCAATTCACCAACGGGGTCAGCAGGGTAATCACCATATCATGGTACCTCATCTGGTTAAACCCTTTGCTCCCTTGATGAGTTGAATAATGTGGATCATACTTACTTCTTGTACCCCATTCAAATTCATTTAGGGCACCGGATGGTAACTGTAACTGCCCTAGTGCATACTGGTGAGTCAGGGAATTACATTGACCTTAGAGTAGTGCAAGCATTGGATCTTGCAGTCACTTCAGGTCCACCTGTCTTAAGCGTCTATGGTCCTTATGCTTACGCTACCTCTATGTAAATCCTTGCGCTTTGTGGCCCACATATATGAATTTATGGCACACTTCGCGGAAATCCCAGAGTTGATTTACCCAGTGATTTTGGGGGTAAAATGGTGGCACCGCCAGTTGGTGAGTATTGACTTAGAGCGTAATATGCTAGCATTCTCCTCCAACGCTCACTAAGGTAAAATTCCTTTTATTCCCATCCTGGCAACACACAGTGCGCTAGCAGCTACCATAGAATACCCTCTACAGATATTGTGCCTTAGCTTCCTACTTTGCCGCTTAGCCTCGCTCCATTTAAATCATTTTTTGACGTGGAAGGGGCCAATAAGCTGCAAAAAACTCATAATTTGATCTGAGTTTCCAGTTAACAGTGGACCTGATCAAAATCTACTGTCACCTATATCCTTCACGGCTACAGAAGACCAGGCTTTAAAGACGTGGATTAATGACATGGTGATGAAGAGGTGGAAGGTCAAGGAAATCGCCCCTGTGTCCTCTCCTGTGATCTTCAACCAGAAGCCAAATGGTACTTTAAGACCATGCGTGGATAACGGACACTTGGATAATGTGACAATTCCTGATCTCAACACATTGCCCTTGAAGGCAGCGATTCTATAAGTAATTATTAATCAAAGGTGTTTTCTAAATTAAATCTGGTGAACGCTTTCCATCAGGTGTGAGTCAAGGCTGGCCAGGAGTGGCTGACTGCAATTTTCACCCAGTATGGCATTTACCAGTTTAAAACTGTGCTCTTTAGTCTGAAAAATGCCCAGTAGTTTTCCATCGTCTAATAGATGACGCCTTGGGTGATTTCAGATTCTTTTGAGCATTTGCTTATGTGGACGATTATTTTAATCTACTCTCCCAATGCTGAACAACAAATAAAAGAATAAGTGGCAATGACAAAAGCGCTCCATAAGGCTGGTCTGGTTGACAAACCTTCAAAATGCGAGTTTTTTAAAGATGAAGTTCAGTTCTTTGGTAATGTGATCATGAAATATCTCCACTCCATTGCACCTTCTAAGTTGGAGGTCATCCGCTCACGGCCCACCCCAGTAACACAGAAGAGACTGCGGAGCTTCTTAGGTTCAGTTAAATTTCTTAAAAAGTTACCCTCAGCTATTTTGAAGCTGGCTTCACCCCTCCTTTCCATCACTGGTAAAAATGCCTCATTTTTTTGGACATCATAGTGCCAAAAGGCTTTTGAGGCGATAAAAGATGTCTTCGCTTCTGCTCCCATTTTGCATCATGCTGATAAGGACAAGTCTTTTATTGTGGTATGCGACGCTTCTGGTACTGCAGTTGGTACTGTACTCCTGCAAGAACATGAGGGGTGGGAACACCCTGTGGCGTAATTCTCAGAAGTTTAGTGTCATGGAGCGCTCTTAGGCCATTTATGATAAAGAGTTGGCGGGCGGTTTTATGGTCTATAATGCACTGGCAGTAGCTTTTACAGGTTGCAAAGCATACAGTGGTTGTGCGCACAGACCACCAGTCTCTTACTTATTATCACAAACCCCAGAAGTTGGCTCACAGACAGACTAGTACCCACCGCGACTTTCATAGTTTCAACTTTTAATATGAGTTTTTAATGAGGTCACCATATTTTACCTGATTCTTTAAGCTGAAATCCCCTGTTGGACATTTGCCCTCCCAGCTTCAGGATAATAATGCTTTGGGAAAAATTGGCCAAAAAGGGGAAATGTCAGACATATACAAATCAATGATACTGATAATTTTGATTTAGATAATAATAACAATTTTATAGGCCAAAAGCCCCTGGCTGATTCTCTGTGGAACCCCGCAAGTCAGGGTTACACTGTTATGAATACTAAATGGGAAATTGGCATGAAGTCGGGCAGCCAAATTTCCCTGACTATGTGAGGGAACCTGGTGAGTCTATTGGCGGTTTTTCCCACTGCCACGTCCAATTCCCTTCAAACACCTAAGAGAGACCACCCCCTTTTATAGGCGTGGCAGAGGTCCCACAAGGTGCAATAAATTTCGCTAAAGGGGATAGGCTGAAATTTATTAAATAGTTACCCCACAGGTCCATATTGCCAAAAAAACTCCCCATCTGCTGTTCAGCCAAAGTGAAGCGAGTTTTCTGAGCTTCAATAGGCTGAATTCGCATATTGTCATGGTTGAATAATGACACAATAATTGGGACCAACGTTAAAGACAAAGCAGCATGTCAGGAGGCCAAGAAGGTGAAGTTGGCAGGCCTCCCTGACCTTAAGCATACCATAGATCAACGCTGGGTTAAGGCAAAGTATGCCCAGGTTGGTCCTAATAATGCAAGAGAAGTTTGGCCCTGTATAACAGCAGGTGAGTTAAAACAAACTAGCTTTGTGGTAAATAAAAATGAGTTGCTTTGTTTTTTAGGTGAACAGGGTCTCGAAAACTGTTCAGTTTTCACAATTTCCAGCTTGGGTCAGACACTCCTACAATCAATTACCCAAATTTGGTTGATTACCAAGTACAGTGTATTGCCTGATGGAAGCATGCACCTATTGGTGCGCCTCAGCTTAGACCCGCTTCCTTCAATTGATTGTTTTCCTGAAATTACTTAAATTCCTCATGTTGAGACTAATCTCTCCCGTTGGTTGACTTCCCTTATAATAAACCCTTTCGCTAGTACACCATTATTTATTTATGTTATCTTGGACAATCCTGTGTGCATACCTCTTTGAGGAGGTCTCACGCTATGTTAACCATTTAATTTTAACCACCTTAAATTTATCTGCCTGTGAACCGTTGGACCGCCCAGGTACCTCCAGCCTAGGACGCCCATACACCACCACTCCAAGCACTGTGTGGCTCCCTTTTGGTTACTCCCTCTCATGTTAACCCTAATTTGATCTAAGTTATTCTAGCTCAAGCTCTCTCTGCTGGGCTCTAATAACTTTAGTACTAACGACTAGTTCCCTGGCATTGGCCTTGTGCACAATGCACTACCACGTTTGGAACAGGAGAGTTATAGACACTCTCCTTACATTAATCAACCAACCCTTGGACTTTTACGTGCATGAATCTTTTCTGTGTGGGACTTTTGCATAGTGCACACAGTGTGCACCAACGTGTGGCCACAGACATGTTGGGGCACATCCCTGGTTTTGCATTTTGTCAAGGTTTGGAGCATTCTGGCGTTATTCTTGCTATCTCCAACTGGAAAGTACTCACCCTTCTTACCCGTACCTAGCAGATACAGATGCTTGCAATCCACGAGTTGTGATTCCCTGAATTTCTGCCAAATTTTATAAAATTGACACCTAAGAAACATTTTTTCTCAGCACCGCGTTTAAATTGTGGAGGCGGGATTATTGACAAAGGGCATGGTGGTGTTGGCCTTGGATAACGTCATGTAACCCATCGTCAAAAAGGACATAGAGTCATTCTCAACTCAAAACGTGTTTTATAATGATGTTACCCCATATAATACCAAGCTAGGTCTCTTCTATTACAGCTTTGACGAAGATCCCATTCCAGTATGTGGAATTAAGCCTGAGAATTCCCTCCTGTCACCTACCATGATCCGCATAACTCAGGAGGTGGAAAAGAAATTATTCTTAAAATATGAAAATGTTTATACACCTGCAGAAAATATGGTGGGATATGTGGCCTCAGCAGTAATAATGGCCAATTAGCCCTCTCCATTTTATGATTCAAAAACGTACCCTGGGGGAATGGTAGATCCTGAAGAAGCGTTTGGTGGTAAAAAGTTGGCGTTTTCTGCTTTAAATAAAGATTATTCGGGTTATTTTCTACTGACTGCTACCCTTTCATCCCCTCAGGGGAAAATCAGCACTACTATTTTGGTGGATACTGGAGCCTCTGAGAATTTTATGGACCAAGAGCTAGCCGACTACCTTGAGCTGAGTTACGTGCCAGGTGGTATAGTTAGAGGAGGGGCTTCCCAAGGTATTCCCACGCTGAAAATAATGGGGTTAGTGGACTATCAATTTAGTAAATTTCATTTGTCTGACCACTTCCAAGCTATCAAAAACCTCTTGTACCTCATCATTTTTGGAGTAGAGTGGTGGCGAAAGTTTGACGTCAGGATAAACTTGAAAGAAAATACCCTATCCTTATCTTTGAAGAATGGTCACAGGTTGGTGGTTCCTTTGGCGGAAGCCAACTTCCAGGGCAATTTTCCCCACTGGCCCAATATTTACCCTCTCTTTTTCTTGCCATTGCTAAAGCCCTCTGTGGAGGTTCCCCTACCTTCCTGTTTGAAGGGGTTGGAGTCTTCATTTGATGCGGCTTTAGCTAATGAACTACCCGATTATTCAGAGTTTGATTGTGAGTTCAAGCTCACTGTGGATCTGGTGCGTATATCTTCCCCCATTTACACATTGACTGTTCAGGAGGAAGAGGCTTTAGATGTGTGGGTTAAGGAGCAGTTAGCCAAAGGCGTGATTTCTAGCGTACCTCCTCTGTATGCTCCCCATTTCTCTTTGTGGAGAAGGCCAATTAATTTTCCGCCCTTGCGTAGATTAAGTGAACCTAAACAATGCTACTGTACCAAACCTCCGTCCCAACCCTTTGGATTCTCAGATTGCGCGCTATGTGGAGAAGGCTAAAGCCTTCTCCGAACTGTATTGCCTCAATGCGTTAGATAAGATCCTGATTAAGAATAGACAGGAGTGGTTAGCCACATTCCTTACCAGAAAAGAGATTTTCCAGTTTTGGGTCATGCCCTTTGGGCTTGAGAATGCCCCTGATATCTTTCAAGGCTGCTTTGATGCAGCGTTGAGAGGACTTTCTGGGGGTATGCGCGGTTGCTTACATGGATAATATTCTGGTGTTTTCCCCTGATCATGAGTCCCATGCAGTACACCTTTGGCAAGTGGTGGAGATGTTAAAGGCAGCCCATCTTACGCTGAAGATCAGTAAATAAGAATTTTTTAAGTCCCAGGTTACTTTTCTGGGCAACGTCGTGTTTGACCAAGGAAGTATGATAACTCCAGACAAGAAGAAGGCAATTCGTGAGTGGCCCACCACAGCTTCAGTCAAGGAATTGAGGAGTTTTTTGGGGACGTGTACATTCATCAAGAAGTTCACGCCCAATCTTTCTGAGGTGGCGGCTCCCTTGTATAAGGCCAGTGGTTCAAAAGTGCTTCAGTGATCCCCCGTTTTAGAGGATGCTTTCCAAGCAGTAAAGTGCACCCTGTTGTCCACGTCCATCCTTCGCCATGTAGATCCTTAAAGAGAGTTCATTGTATCTACTGATGCCTCCAACTTTGCCATAGCGGCTGCCTTATTACAAGTAGGCGAAGATGGTATAGAGCATCCAGTGGGATATTTTTTAAGAAAAATGTCTTTGCCTGAGTTAAACTATGCTGTTTACGACAAAGAGTTACTAGAAGTAATGGAGGCACTGACTTATTGGCGTCATCACTTGCATGGCTCTTCCCAACCATTTCGTGTACATACAGATCACCGTGCCTTACTGTACTACCACGCCCCTCATGTCCTAACTCCATGGCAGACCCATTGGCATGAGACCCTTGCCCAATTTGCATTTTCTTATGAATTCACCAAGGGCAAGGAGAATGGGTAGGCGGATGCTTTAAGCTGGAATCCTGCATTAGCTCCTGATCCAAAAGAGGTAGAGGTTCATAACACCCAGTTTATGATTCCTCCAGATAAGATTGTGAATCAACTCCCTCTCCCCCAGCCAACATGCCAGAGCTCACTCCTCTGAAAATACAGAGGAATACATTATGTTCAGGAAGGTAGTCCTTTCTCAGCTGTTATCAGCCGAATATACTAAGTTACTTGCTAAGAGTCACTGAATCAGGAGGATCTTACCAGGGGATATCATGTAAAGGATGAGATGGTGTGGTTTCAGGGGCGTCTATGGGTTCCTGCTGGACTACTTCTCCTGGAAATCATCTGGGAACATTATGACGGAATTACCATTGGTCATCCTGGGAAAACAAAGACCTTGTAGTTAATATGACGCACCTACAATTGGAAGGGCTTACCTGCTCAGGTGGGACGGTTTTGTAAAGAGTTCCTGATCTGAAATCAAATGAAACCAAATCGACAACCTTTAGCGGGGTTGTTGCACCAGTTCAGAAGGCTTAAGGGCCTTGGACTTCCCTATTGGTGGATTTCATTGTGGAATTACCTGTTTCTGATGGTTATTATGCCATCATGGTGGTGGTGGACCGTTTTATGAAGTTCGCCCACTTTATTCCTTGCAGAACAACAATAACCGCGGCTGAGATGGCTAGGCTCTTTGTCACTAATGTGTTTGCGCTTCATGGGGTCCCCCAAAAAATTATTAGTGATCAGTGACCCCAGTTTACCTCTGTTTTTTGGGAAGAGTTGTGTAAGACTCTTCAGATAGACCCCTACCATTCAACTGCCTATCACCCCCAATCAGATGGGCAGACTGAACGAGTGAACCAGTGCTTATAACAGTTTCTGCGGTGTTACACTGACGCAGATAATCAAGATTGGGTTCCTCACCTTACTATGGCCCAGTTTAGCTACAACAACTCTTTGCATTCTTCAATCATTTGTTCCCATTTTACGCCAACCATGGGTTTAACCCCGCCTTCTACAAGGAGCCCAGCTGTAGATCTAAAGTGGAAGCGGTGGTGACTTTGCAAAGACTATCAAGAAAGTACACCAGGGGGTTTCCACAAGTTTGGAGGCGGCAATGCAAGTATATAAGGAGAATGCTGATGGTAAGCAATAAGTGGGTCCAGCGTATAAAGAAGGGGATCTCGTGATGCTTGATGCTTGTAGCATCCCTATCAAGCAGCCATGCAAAAAGCTGGGACCAAAGATGATTGGGCCTTACCGCGTGGTTAGAAAGGTGGGCCATGCCTCAAACCAGTTAGATCTTCCCTATTCACTCTGGATCTTTTCTGTCTTTCATGAGAGTAAATTGAAGTTGTTTGAGGGCCTCGCCAGAAACTCCTGAGGTTTATCTCATGGATGGGGTTCTGGAGTGGGAGGTGGAGGAAATAGTAGTCTCCCGCAGAGTAAAAAGAAGCCTTGAGTACCAGGTATCCTGGAAGGGATTTGAAGCAGAAGAAAACAGTTGGGTACCAGTGTGCGACTGCATACATGCCCAAGACCTGATCGACACTTTCCACAAGCGCTTTACCCAGGCTTCTGGATCTCAGTCAAAGCAAACCGTTGCTGCAATGAAGTTGGCCCTAGCCCACAAGATCTTTTCCCTGGAGCAAGCCCCTGGAAGGGGGTTAAGCCCTTAAAGGGGAGAGGGTAATGTCATGGTTGAATAATGACACAATAATTGGGACCAACGTTAAAGACAAAGCAGCATGTCAGGAGGCCAAGAAGGTGAAGTTGGCAGGCCTCCCTGACCTAAAGCATACCATAGATCAACGCTGGGTTAAGGCAAAGTATGCCCAGGTTGGTCCTAATAATGCAAGAGAAGTTTGGCCCTGTATAACAGCAGGTGCGTTAAAACAAACTAGCTTTGTGGTAAATAAAAATGGTTCACTTTGTTTTTTAGGCGAACAGGGTCTCAAAAACTGTTCAGTTTTCGCAATTTCCAGCTTGGGTCAGACACTCCTACAATCAATTACCCAAATTTGGTTGATTACCAAGTACAGTGTATTGCCTGATGGAAGCATGCACCTATTGGTGCACCTCAGCTTAGACCCGCTTCCTTCAATTGATTGTTTTCCTAGAATTACTTAAATTCCTCATGTTGAGACTAATCTCTCCGTTGGTTGACTTCCCTTATAATAAACCCTTTCGCTAGTACACCATTATTTATTTATGTTATCTTGGACAATCCTGTGTGCATACCTCTTTGAGGAGGTCTCACGCTATGTTAACCATTTAATTTTAACCACCTCAAATTTATCTGCCTGTGAACCGTTGGGCCGCCCAGATACCTCCAGCCTAGGACGCCCATACACCACCACTCCAAGCACTGTGTGGCTCCCTTTTGGTTACTCCCTCTCATGATAACCATTTTTGATCTAAGTTATTCTAGTTCAAGCTCTCTCTGCTGGGCTCTTATAACTTTAGTACTAACGACTAGTTCCCTGGCGTTGGCCTTGTGCACCATTCACTACCACGTTTGGAACAGGAAAGTTATAGACACTCTCCTTACACATATTTCCTTAATTAGACTGTAACAAGC
Organism: Massospora cicadina; assembly: GCA_022478985.1. Classification (NCBI taxonomy): domain Eukaryota; kingdom Fungi; phylum Entomophthoromycota; class Entomophthoromycetes; order Entomophthorales; family Entomophthoraceae; genus Massospora; species Massospora cicadina. The sequence goes on along the minus strand of JAKSZP010016198.1, from coordinate 3,017 downwards.
CATTCTGAACTTATCATTGAATTCCCTTTGACCCTCGATACAGTTAAAAACTGACTGATTGGATATAAGAGGGTTTATTTTTTTGCTTCCCACGCTCACACTAATAAAAACATAAAAACTCAACTATTTATTTTATTAGTGTTTTTAACTTTAAATTAATAAAACTGTTGTTGAATCCAGCAACGTTTAGCACCAGTGAGCACATAACTATCTGGATTCCTACAATGTGGTGCTCACTATGGGGGTTACCATGCGCACCAAAAACAAAAAAAAAATCAAAAATGGAGGTTTTCAATGTGAGTAACCCTCCAACGCTTCCCCTTCCAACTGAATTAAGAATAGTTGCCCTGGAAAAGAAACTCGCCAGTGCTTTATCCCGTCTCAAAGAGTTTGAGCAGCACCCATTAAAACTCCTTTTTAAGACAAATACACCCCAGTTGAAGGGAGCATTGCTTCCTTTTTGTATGTTTATGAAGCTGCCATGCATGGCGCAATGGATAAGCAAAAAGTTCAATACATCCTTCCTTGCTTAAGTCGCTTGGCACAAGAGATGATAGTCTCTTATATGGACACTCTGAACACCTGTGCAGAGTTGAAGGAGGCTCTTTTGACAGAATTCGGATCAAAGCAGAGGCTTAACAAGGATAAACAGGTTTTTATGCGCCTTAACATGTATGAGGGCGAACTGACCGCTGCCTTTGCTGAGCGATTTTACCTTGCTGCGCAAAGGTTGTCAACATATAACATGCTAACCCTGGATTATGCTATCGCAGCCATGTTAACTGGGTTAGCTTCTCAACCCTCTTTCACCAGACATATAATTTTATTGAAACGCCACTTTACAACCATTTGCGACATAAAAGAGGCTCTTTTAGATGTTGGCAATTTCCATTCATGTGCAACAACAATGAAGCTGAGGTGAAACCTTTGGTTCTAACAATTGAGGAGCTTTCTCATGATGAACAGTTGGAAATGTGAGCCCACCTGTGCCTATCCTCCCAGTGAAACCTGCTTCCTCAGTATGACTTAAACCAGATATCACGTCCTCCTGTAAATTGGAGACCTGTAAAATAGTTAATACTATACTCCCGCACAAGCTTACTAAAGCCGCTGTGCCTTCCCCTCCAGCCAAGCTGCTAGTTGCGCGCCCTAAGGGTAACCCCTGTGACAATAAAGGGTTTTCTGAAAAGATGTATGGTCAGAAGATAGCTATTCAACCTCATGTGGCCGTCTACCCTACCTCAATTGCGGTTTTTCCAGTGGTTGAGAATACCCTTGGGGACGAACCTGAGGGGGGTTAAGATGACGTTGGTTACTATATATTGGGAGCACCCGCGGAAGTTTAGGTTCCTGATTATTTGAATGGTGGAGGAGTAGAGGAGGCCGCCATACCTGAGGAAACGTACCTCAGCCAAATTCTAGGGTGTCCAAGAGTCATTGACACCACCAGCAATGGCGATCAGTTCATAGCTGGCTTGATTTGACCTTTTCAGCAGGTCCATACTATGTAATCCTTTTTGGATATATACCCTGATACTGCTCAAAAGCTAACCTCCACTTTCCAGCTCAAGGAGGTTTTAGCGTTGTCACCTAACTTTGGAGGAACACGCACCAAGGTTGAAGTGGTCATTCAAAAGTCTGAGTAATGGCCATCCTGGACACTGTCTCCCCAGTTAACGTGATCTCCATTAAGCTCATTAAAAAGATAAAACTAGCTCCTGACTTGGAATACATTCAAGAATTTGGAACCGCAGGCCCAAATAACACACGTGCCATTGGAGCATACTCTTCTCATCCCATTCAAAATGGGAAGCTTATATTATCAGCCTCAGCAGTGGCTTTGGACAACAATACTTATGATATGCTCATAGGTACCCAGTTTATGATTGAGTACGAAAGTATAATCAACCTGAAGCAAGGTGTCCTCTCATTAATAAACTACAAACTCCCATGTGTACTATCCAATAAAGATCTCAGCAAAAACGAGTACTCTTGCCTGGTTAAATTCCCCTTTTCTGCTATGCTTTTGCACTACTCCACCTCTGGGCATAACACAATGAAATTGCCCAATTCAGAAAATCCCAGGGACAGTATCCCTTTCTATGCTGCAGATGAGGTTGTGATTAAGTCTGGTGAACAACGAGTGGTGACACAAAAATCACGCTCCAAATTCCACATCACTGCTGGTTGCATATCATAAGTCTTGGGGCATGTGGGATCCACCGACAGATGCCACAAATATTTTCTCAAAGTGAGAATCTTACTTTTTTAATAAAAGTATAAAATAACGCTTTGTTAAAATTTTTTATGTTTTTTATTGTTCAGCCGGGCAAAACAAAGAAGGTCCTTTTCTTGATACTAGTTTTTCCTATTTAAACTAGTTTGGATTTTGAGACCATGGGTATTTGAGGCAAAAGAATATAAAGCTGAGTTATCTAAATTAGGAAATATAGGCTTTGAGCCTATCAGATTGAAGATAAATATTTTGAGGCAAAACTGACCCATGTGGTAATGATTTGATGTATTGTATCCAATCACCAGCGAGTAAAATCTTCTCACCTCAGCAGTGGTCAGACTCATGTGGTAATGATTGGAGAATCTGCACCCTATCATCATTGAGTAAAATCTTTTTACCTCAGTGGTGGTCAGACTCATGTGGTAATGATTGGTTAATTGGCACCCTATCATCATCGAGTAATATCTTCTCACCTAAGCGGTGGTCAGACTCATGTGGTAATGATTAGTTAATTTGCACCCAATCATTGATGGGTAAAATCTTCTCACCTCAGGAGGGTGCAGATCCAAGTGGTAATGATTTATTAATTTGCACCCAATCATCGATGGGTAAAATCTTCTCACCTTGTGGAGGTTCAGATCCAGGCGATATTGAACACCTCAAATTCAGCTGAGAAGCAGGAGTAATCCTATTATTAGTTATTAACTTTTTAAGCCAATTTTTGTGATAAACTGTATTTCTTTGATAGTTAGGATTCCACTGAGAATCCGCCAAGGTCTTT
>JAKSZP010016197.1:0-78266 GCA_022478985.1 Massospora cicadina | reverse complement strand
CTATACACCGTGGACAAATTTCATAAAATCTGAACCTGTGCAAGTAATAAGTTTATAGGGGTTATTGGCCAAAAATTAATCATCCCCCATAAATTTTTTCAAAGTGGTGCTCACTACAAGGATGTAGTAGATTAGAAAAACTTAGGAATGATGTCCTGTGAAGATGCTTCTTATTTTGCCGATATGTTACTAAGGAAAGTAACATTAATGAAGACAGAACGTGGGGTGGATCACGTTCATTGGCGTTCTCCCATCTCAGAAGAGGAGCTCTGAGTGAAACGAATTAGAGATACTCAATATGCAGGAAAAGGACTTGCAGCCTAGATATGGGACTGTCTAGATCTACAAAAAACCCTGTCTTACCTGACATCTACCAGAGATGAAGAGGATCACCAGGGCCACCTCAGGTTGAAATTGGGTCTGCTTGAAATAGTCCCAAGAAACAGCAGGATCAACTCAGGTTAAAATTGGGTCCGTTTTAAATAGTCCTGAGGAGTGAGTATTTAGATATGACACTAGATGAGGCATTTGTTGAAATAGGAAGCAATCAATAAGGAGTATTGGATTTCCATACCATTGAAGATATGAAGTCAAAACAGGAAATGGTTGATTCAAGATAGTTGATAGAATCATTTGACTCAATAACATTCGAACAATGATCAGAAATTTCTGGAGACGAGATCATCAATTCAAGATGAAATTGGATGAAGCTAACGAGGCCAGAACGATCTGAGTGATTAAGGGATCATTTACAGATCCACCAGTGGAATTACTTCCAACATTTTGGATGGCAATGAATGCCAAAAATCGTTTTCAGGAGAAAAACGATCTGAACAATTAAACAGAACTGCTGATTAATGAGATATGAAAATTTATGCATCAGTTGCCAAGATATGAAATGAAATTAGGACCTTTTGGATGAATAACCTTTTAGGATTGAAGGCCTAATATTCAAGAGTATTGCCAAAAGTCGGCAAGTTTAGCCTATATGTGAAGAAACAGCGCTGCTGGTCGTATAGTGAAGAAGGTCAACACTGAGGTGGTGTGAGCCACCCCACCCACAGTTGGGCCCACTTTGGTGGTGCTTAGATTTGTGCAGCCCCAGTGCGGTGGGGGCAGTACCCCAGGTTTTTTTTTTTTTTTTTTTTTTTTTTTTTTTTTTTTTTTTTTTTTTTTTTTTTTTTTTTTTTTTTTTTTTTTTCATCCTGCAAAGTTGCCTGCACTGGGTGCCCTAACCAGCACATAAAAACTCAAAGAAGGTCAACACTAAGAAAACGGAGGTATTGGACCTAAGAGAAAATAGTTGCAATGTTCCCAGAGGACCTCTGACCCATTAAATGGTTATGTCCTGAGATTTTGGTCATGTTCCATAAGAGGATCACTGAACCAAATGGATGGTTAAATCTTAAGAGGATAAGATTTTGAACCATGATAACTGATAGGTCAGAGTATATCTAGGACCCAGTTTGGATGAAGGGGAAAAGAAGAACCTCTAAACCTTTTTGTAGGTTAAAAGTCCCTTTGCAAAAATAAAAATACAAAAAGATATAAAAGATATAAAAATTAAATGTTTATTTTTATGGTCCATGATTTTTGGACCTATGACGAGATGAGAAAGCTGCCATGAGTTGCTGAGGGTATCAATCTATTAGAAAATCGAAGCCATAGAACAAATGGCTGTGCCAAAGAGTGTCCAAGATATCCAAGTGTTCCTTGGAATGGTTGGATACTATAGAAGATTTATTCAGGAATTTGCCAGAATCTCTGAACCCTTATTCCATCTGTTGAAGGATTCAAAGAAAGGATTCATATGGAATGAAGAAGCGCAGAAATCCTTCAATGAGTTACGCCAATATCTAATAGATTCTCCAATTTTGAGATATCCAAATTTCAACTGAGAATTTATTATACAAACCAATGCTTTGTTGATGGTGATCGGCACCATATAAAGCCAAGTAGAGGAACTTGGGGATGAACATCTGGTGGCGTATGTGAGCTGGACACTCTCAGCCATTGAGAGGAACTACATTGTAACTGAGCAGGAATGTATTGCAGTCATTTATGCCTGTAAGTAATTTTGGGTGTACATCCACGGAATGCACTTCAAAATGATGACAGACCACTCCTCATTGCATTGGCTCTATAATTTGAGAGAACCAGAAGAATGATTGGCCCGATGGGCACTAAAGCTACAGGCTTACAATTATGAGATTGTCCACTGAGTGGGGCTTCTCACCATAATACAGATGGCTTGTCATGGTTACCAATGGTCCAGATGGTATACCAGCAGGTGGATGAGTTATTCCAGAGAATAATCGATGAAGAAATCAGGAATGAGCCCCAAGAAATTCAAGGTGTGCTCAAAAAGCAATGGAAAACACTGAGACCATGGATGGACAAGTGTTTAAGACAATTAACGGGAAGCGGTTACTATTTCTAAAGCTGTCAGAAAGAGCAGCTATCATTCAAGACGCTCATAAGGTTTTTGAGCATGGAGGCCTGAGAAAAACTACTGACCATATTCGCCAGTACTACTACTGGGAGTCAATCAACTAAAATGTCGCTGACTATCTAGCTTGTTGTGTGGAGTTCCAGTTGCACAAGCCACATAAGAATACAACTGGATACTGACTGTTCCGCCCTGGATTTGCCTGGAATATGTTGTCCATTGACGTGATGGGACTGCTGATGATGAGCACAGGGGAGTCAAGTACATATTAGTTGTGATCGACCATCTGACAAGATGGGTTGAGATGGAGGCCCTGGCAAAAGTGGATGCTACCAGCACCGTGAAGTTCATCCTGGATCAAGTAAATACCAACATGTATGCCCGCAGGTCATGCTTAGCAACAATGGGACAAACTTCACATCTCATGTGATCCCATGGTTAAATGAGATAATGGGAATCTAAGGAGTCATGTCTGTACCCTACCAGCCAGAGACAAATGGACTGGTAGAACGAGTGAATGGAATGCTGGCTGCGATGCTGAGGAAGCTGGTCACAAGAAGAACTTCCACATGGGGAGCATACCTGAGTTCAGTGATGTTTGCCTACAATATCAGTCATCATACAGCGACAGGAAAAACGCCATTTGAATTGTTATACGGGAGGAAGGCTGTATTGCCACCGATTTTATATTCAGTGGTGGAACCAACATTAGGAATGAGTGCCAAGCAGTACCTAAACTGATTAACAAATATCCTGATCAAAATGCAATCGCAAGCATTTGATACAATTTTGAAGAAAAGGATACAAGCAAAATTGACGGACAATAAGATCTAACTGGCCTTATCAGAATATTGATTAGCCAAAAGAGTTGCCTTTTGCAATATGCATGGTTTTAAGAGAAGAAACAAACTGGACGCGTTGTGGTCAGGTCCATTTGAGATTTTTGCCAAGATGATGACTGACGCCTACTCCATCAAGAACCTCTTGGATGGAAGAGTAGTAAATTGAGTCCATGCTAAGTGTTTGAAGCAATGGATCATTGAAAAAAATAACAAAAAAGAGTTCTTAAAGGACCGCTGAACCATTAAGTTAGTTATGTCCTAATGATTAGGTTAAGTACAAAAAAGGTGGACCTCTGAACTGAAACAAGGTCAAGTCCCATGGGAAAAATAAGAAAAAATAAAATATTAAGAAAGATATTTGAAAAAAAAATTAAAACTGCATAGAAAAAAAACGATATATCTTTATAATTCTGTATTCTTTATTGATTATCCTCAATTTGGGGATGATTCCGCCTACGTCGCCTCTTGGGGGAGGGAGGATGGATCGCTGTAGGAATGAATAACCCGTCAAAATCTATGTGAGATTGGACGCTAGTGAGGGCTAGACCTACACAAAACCAAGTTCGTTGAGCGGACACAGATCCCTGTGAGAAAGTGACTAGGGGAAGGTAAATTGAGGTTTCAGAAGAAGCAGAACGCAAAACCCTGGAGTGGGGAGGGAAGCAACAGTACAGGAAGAGGCAGTAGGTGAATAACCCCAAATAATTTTGAAATTGTACCAGAGCCAGAATATTAGTCTTGAGCACTTACTGATGGGCTTCATCAAGAACACTGGACATATGGGCTGGCAGCAAACAAGAAATACTAGATGGGGGTTGCCAAATCATGCCCCATATTAAAGTCATCAGTGGAAGGTACCAATGGGATGCGCCAGAAATTAGATAGTTGTGCAAGGAGCAAATGGCATCCTGCAAGCAATGACTATGAGCTTCTCAGAAGCTGAAGCAGAAGGAGCGATGGAATCTGGGAGGGGCTGGAAGCTTCTTGGACCAACTTTAAAAAACTTGGCCAGCAAATTGAAGAGAATAAGTGGCAATATCCAGATCTAGGATGTTATCAAGATTGGAAGGATTCAGCGCTATGGATAAAGCCTCATTGACTTGGGCCCTCAATCTTGCATAGGGGAGTTCAAAATGAATGCTGTTGCCAATGGTGAGTTCAGTGGCCAAGACACTGGCTTGTAGTATTGACTGAGTCAGAAGAGGAACTCCAGAAGCAATTCTGACCCAGCGAGGAAGAATGATAAAGAGCGAAGGGCATTATTTCAGAAGCATCCACAATGATGTTTGGCACATCTGCAAAAGGAGCCAAATCCAGGAGAGCTTCAAAATCTAACTCTGGAATCGACAACAGAGGAGGAATTGGCCAAGAGTCTTTTGAGATGATTGCTAGCATGGTTTCATAAGGGTTGGTTACCATTTCCGGTAATTTCATGGAAGGACTAGCCACTAGTGCCAGACTAGGCGTATGAGTACTGGAAGGACTGTAGAAGAGGTTCTGTCATGCAGCTTGACTCATCTGCTGGAAGAGCTGAAGATCTTGATCAGACAAACTGTTGAGCAGCTGTTGGTACCGCAACTCAGAATTTGACATATGAGCTGGATGATAGGGGGGATGTTGGCATATAAATGATAGTCGACATTATGAACTCTGCAATCAATTAAGCTCTAATTTCGGTGAAATTATTCTCAAAATTAATGGGATAAGCTCTCCAGAGAAGAATTAAGAATGATAAGAGCCAAGAGGTTATGAGAAGAAAATAAAAAGGGCGTACATAAATGCTCATTCTTAATTGGGCTGCGAAATGAACATTGTAGTAAGAGTCTTCTGTTGAAGATGTGGAGAAAATCAGGAAATTGAGGACGCCAGACCAAGAATCCTGAATATGACAGTGGGTCATATGCCCTGACGGGGGGAAACTGGATCCTGAGAATAATATTGTTATGAGTAAATCAATCAGCCAGGCATGACAGTAGATCATGGGGACTGCACTCTGAGTAGGCGGTAGAGAGGAGGAAGAGGAAGAGGAAGAGAGCCGCATGCCAAAGGTCATCCTGAGCAGCGTTGAATATTGGTGATCATACTCTGCTTGAGAAAATGAAGTATTTGACTGAGTGTCCAAAGCATTGTTCTCCTGCACCGGTCATTTCTTGCTGGAAATCTAGGCAAGAGGGGGATATATTGGGATTTTTGCCCATATTCCCAGTCAGCTAGATTACCAGGATTCAATAGGGGATAATTCCCTGGTGCAAGGTGAATTAAAATTGGTTGACCCTGATTTCATGGTAACTATGTTTGGGGGATTTTAGGTTATTTGCCTGGTTGGATCTGTCAGGGATTGATCTGGACAAATGCTTAAGATCTCATTGGGCAGAGTTGCCAACGAAATAGGGGCATCTGATATTTGATTAACTATCAGGTGTACTGATTGGGATCGGTCAGGTTTTATTACCAACTGATTGGGAATGTAAGGAGTAAGTTGTGAGGCGAGTGATGCTGCCTGCAACTAGCGAATCAATCAGTTGGTTCATGACCTGCCTTAATGGGTAACAAGTCTTATTACCTAAGCAGGTCGCTTGCCAAATAAAGTGGTTCTCTTGGATCAAGAGGAAAATGTTAGGGACACGTTTTCTGACTTTTTACATTTTAGGTCTTGAGGATATCCAATGACGGAATCCTAGCCAGGATGGGGAAGACCATTGCTGCTGAGATGAAGATTGGTGATTCAACAGCAATGGCTGCCGTTTCATTGAAGAGGTGTCAACCAAGGGTTGGGCGCCGAATCCCCTACTATAAAATCCCTAGAATTCACCAATAAAGATATAGAAAAAAGGGTATACAGTAGATATACTAGAATAGAAAAATAGGTATACAGTAGATATACTAGCCTAGTAAAAAGAGTTAATAGAGTATATAGTAGATATACTAGATAGTACACTTTATCAGCTTTCATTTGTTCTATTCTTTCTCAGGGATATTATTGGTGTGTGCAATAATTGGGAGACTCTTTAAGGAAAAGAGTAAGGATCTGAGCGGAGATCAAGAGAATAAGTGGAATAAAAATTGGGGATTGCTGCTGACTTTGTGTCAAACTGGAGAAACTGTTAACAGGAATCTAAGAGAAGATTGGGTTAGAAAGTATGAGGGAACAAATCTCTATTTTGAGACATCACAAGTATTTCAAGCAGAAGTACTGGCTGAGCGTTGGGCTGAGATCTAGGACTTCCATTCAACTATGGATAATAGTCATCATACTATTATCAACCAATTATATTAACAACTATACATCGTGGACAAATTGCACAAAATCTGAACCTGTGCAAGTAATAAGTTTATAAGGGTTATTGGCCGAAAAATAATTATCCCCCATAAATTTTTACAGCACATAAATGCTCTTCAACCCTATGATAGACTTACAAGGGGATAACTAGCATTGACCTCACATCTATGCGAGGTCAGAAGTTTTGGTAAGTGTAGCTTCCTTATTTGATGTGAGTGACAGATTGAGCCAATTTACTAGGGCAAGTTCAATGAAGTTTTCTTTTGCTCCAGTATCAGACAGTTCTTTGAGAGTCTCCATGGATTCTTTGTCCTTACAGTTTTATGCCTTATATTGAATGGGATAATAAAATAAATTGAAAGGTTAGACCCATTTTACTTAAGTTTATATGACATGATGGAACTTCTCTCTCTCAATTTGCTCACTTTTGGTCAAATTGCAGTTTAAAATTTAGTAAAAACAGCACCACTCGTCGTTTCCCTATTCAAGATACCTGTGTTGATGCATTAGACGCCCGCTGCCTCACATGGGGCAGTGGTGCGCCACCTCCTAATGTTTTTTGGCCATTGCCAAAACGTGCTCAGGCTGGATCAGCTAGCCCTTCAAATTCTTCAGTACGCTATGTACCACCTAAGGACTTAGTCTTACATCTCACCTGAACCCAGGCAGTGCCATGCTGCCCCTTGTGCTCCCCCAGAGCAACAAGCAATTTGGCCTTTGGGTTGAATAAGCAATTTGTTCCCCCATTCAGATGAAGCCATTATCAAATTAGCCCAGGATGTTATGCAGCCTGCAGGCTTCATCGACTTCCACCCCTTCAATGGTTATTTTGATCTTGGCTTCTCAAGTGAAGCTGGTGCCGCAGTAGCACTACCATCTCCCTGGTGTTCCAGGCACCCCTCTCCCAACTACTCATACCCAGTTTCCCACTAATACCACTCTTTTTTTTAGTACTAGATGGTCCCCACTAATACCACTCTTGTGGTTCAGTTTGCAGGCCTTCCTACCCACCTACCACACATAAAATTTTAGTTAAAGAAATTATTACTGGATTTTGGAATATGATTCCAATCCAATGATACAATTGTGGTTCCCAAAGAAGCCACTAGTATCACAGTCCCCCACGCCTTTGTGACTATTCATCTAGTATCAACGGAAATAGCCCTCTCAATCCTCCCTCGCACCATTATCCCCTCTGCCACATACCATGCTTTTGGGCTCAAAAGGATGGAGGGCGCACCATTTGCCCTACCTGTTTTGAACTGGACCATTTGAAACGGTGCTGCCCCTCCATTGCATGAGCCGTGGCATCCACACCCAACTCTATGCTCAATGACCCCATAGCTGATCCAATAACACTTTTTGAATGGGGCACTATCCTTCCCCCTCCTCCAAAGTGGTAGCCACAGCAACCACTGGATCAACAAACCAATAATCTCCTTAACGAACCTCTTCTCCTGAACCACCAATCAGGAGCCAGAGTGGACTAAAATAAGTTCTTAATCATCCTCCCAGCCAAAGGCAACAGATAACCCATATGCAAACAATTCAATCAAATTCAACCATAATCCATGGGATTATTTTGTTGAGGTTGATAAATTGGGCAAGCTGATTCCTGAATCTGAATGGGCTGGGTCCCCTCCATTTGAAATGTACCTCAATACTGATTATGCTCCAATTCCCAAAGTGCCATTATGCACCTCGCCCTGATGCCTCCCCATTCAAAAGTGACCACCAACTAGCTGATGAGGCAGTTGCCTCCCCAAATTTCGCCCAACCCCATAAAGCCGTTGCAAAATCAGTTGCTGTACTGGCTACAGACCAGCCACCTCCTATACTAACTAGTATTATGCTTCAAAAACAGAAAAAATACCATCTCCAATACTATCAGGCGGCAAATTCAACAGTTCAAAAAGTTGTGGCAGTCGCAAAGTTTGGCTCAAAGACCCGCATTACCCACAACAACCTTGCAACAATCTCCACCCTACTTAAAGTATGCCTTGAGGCGAAAAAAGCACTTGCAGACTATATTTCCACCCTCCTCATTGCACACATTGAGTTACAAGCACATCTTTGTTATCTTAACCCTCATTTCCATGATGCGCTCACACCATTGCTATCAGCTTTGTGCCACTACATGTCCACAAAAGATGAGGAAGAAGAGCCTCACGATCCCCCTTCACCCACCACCATAGATGAATAGCAGTTTCCACTTCCAATTTGTTTGTGTGTTTTGTTTGAATTTTTGTGTCAGTTCAAGTGAATATGTCTGTCTCTTTTCAGCTTTATTTTAGTTTAATTTTAAGTTTTAGCTCGTTTGAGCATTTAAAATGTCCGTCCCCTGGTCAGCTTGCCTCAGTTAAATAAAAATATATGACATACTGGAGTGGGACGCAAGTTATAGGGTTTTTCTGTGACTTCTGTGGTTCAGGAATTAGGGGTTCCTCATATAGGACTACCAGATTCAGGTGCATATGAAGGATTTTACATTGGAACTGGTTCCCTTTGGGGCAGGGGAGTTTTTAGTCATGGAGGCCAGTTCTAGTGGGTGATACCTCTATTGCATGCACCAAGAATGGTTAGTGCTCCTCCTGAGTAGCTAGAGATATCTCCTGCAACTTAGTAGAAAGCCAAGTAGCTGCATTATCTTTTAGTAACTTTGGGCACAAGTTCAGATGGAACATGCGCGGGATTTGGGTGAGGGGAGCTCATGATGACTTGGATAAGGTATAAAATCAAGCTGTATATTATGATAGTTGAAAAGATGCCTTATTGCAATGATATTATCGGACCAGGTCACGTTATGAGATTCTTCTGCTGTGCCACACAATAAACCAGGGCAATATACTCCTTCAGAAAAAAGGGTAGGTCAGGTTGGCTTTCCAGAAAGTTTAGTGAGAAAGGTGGAGATGAGCGTGTCCAATTGCTCATGTAGGGGCTGTGATACTTTGATGTCATGCTGGAAGAACACGCAGATGAAGGCGTTCCAGGGCATTACAAAGTAGGTCAACCTCTTATAAATCCAGAGTAGCCCAGGGTTTTTTATGCAGACAGAGGTTGACAGCGTGAAAGGAGGAGATCAGTAGGTGCAAAACAATGACAATTCTCCTGAAATTCAAAAAGGAAAAAGAGTACTATCATCACAGTGGTTCTGTTGGTGTACCAAGCAGGGAGAATCACGGGCTTAGGAGTTTGCAGTGCATTCATGAATATAGAGACAAAGTTTTATAGGTTTCTCTAAATGTTACGGTCTGCTCCCATAATGTGCTGTGCAAGACTGTTGGGTAGAAATGCAGTCCCATGCCCAGGTCAAAGTTGTGCTCTGAACCAAATAATGGTGATACTGCACATAATTCACTTGACAAGTGGTAAGATTTATAACAAAGGATAAGCATATACATAATAGTAAAAATGCTAATTGCCAGGGCTCCAGAACCAGAGACAAGAATTCAGCATCAGTTGCCATGATATGTGGAACATAACTATAAAATTTGGCCTAAAACGCCAGAGTAAAATAAAAAGTTTATATATAGATTATAAATGAGAAACTTAAAATTAAAATGGGGGAATTGCTAATATTGATACTCGCCAGTGGTAATTTCATAGACCAGTTGAGTATTCCATAAAAACATCTTATTTATGATGAATTTACTAGGAATTGATTTCAGGAGTAATCTCTAAGTTATAAGATATTTTCAGCCAAATTTTTATCCATAAAAGCAGTGCTTTAAGAGTTATTATATTTGAAATTAGTTGCCAAATTCCCATCTATTAGATCAGTGGTTTTATAGTCATTATTATCATACTAGTTACCAAATTACTATCCATCAAAGCAGTGATTTAAGAGTTATTAATCTTAAGATTAGTTACCTGGATTGATCTAGTAATAAGTTTAGAGATCTAATAATATCCTTTTTATGTGGGCGTAATTTTCTCAACGTTCTAAATGGTTTAAACCCTTCAGGGTTGTTGCCATCCATTTTTAAACCTATTAAAACCCGTCAGAATTGAGGCCTGACTTGCTTTACAAATTAAAAAATGAGGGTAATGTTACATCCAGGCAAACCTTGTACCAAGAAAATCCTGCCAACTTCATTTGACAATTCTACGCCAGTGCTTAAACAATAGTTACCACTAATTACCTTTCTCTAGATGAATCCTTTACCACTGTTATATCTGCACTCAAGTCCTGTCTTGATGTTTAATTAAATATTATAATGCTCAAGAGGAACTTTATGTTCTTTTGAGAAAACTAAGGAGGCTCTTAATGAAATCCTTACAACTATGGTGAATAAATTTCCTGCCTCTTATAGGCCCACCAGTTGGCCACACGTACATGCCATTGAATCAAGGGACAAGAACATACCCACCTACTCCTTTTGCAAAGGTCATCACCACATCATGTATTAAGGCTATAAGTAGCACGCCAAGGAAGCAGTAAGAGAACAGTTGCAAAAGAGATGTCAGCATGCAAGAGATTCTCTTCATGCTGACAATCCCACTACCATGCCTCTAAACAAATATAATTTAATTTACGCTCCCAGAAGAATTGCTTTTAAGGATGCCTGGATGAGCCAACCATCTAATTCTGACAATAAAGGTCTAAATAATGCTTACTCTTCTTCTGATGAGTCGCTAATGTGTTTGATTAACCAGGTTATGTTTCTTCCAATATGTTCTAAAACTATTTATTATTTTAGTTGGGCATGAATGCTGATTCTATTAACTAGCTTTGATGACTTTAGGATTTTAATTTGAAAGCCATGATTTAGTAATTATATTGTCTATTAATGGATCAATTATGGCTAATTCAATGAACAATATTAAACTTATACGCTTTTCTTTCTCGTAACAATCACTTTAGTTACTATGATTCGATTCAAACAGCAAATTTGGATAATCACACACAGGAAAGATGGGCAACTTTAATAACAAAAATAATACAACATGGGCGAGCATCGCGGCAAGCGGTGCGCTTAATGGTGCAACTAAGGGCAAGAAACGCCCTGGAGGGGGACTGGGAACCCAATCTGCAAAGAAATCGCAAACTCAGACACCATCTAGGTTTATGGTATTTACTGTAAAGCATGCGCAATACATGTACATTCAATTCAACCAACATTTGTCAAAGGTGGAACATGGGATCAGACTCTTCCTTGGGGATGAGTCACCAACCCTGTGGGAGAAAACATGTGAGGCACAGCCCTCACTTTTCCCTCATGCGGTGTACATAGCCACCAACAACATGGGATGCAGCTGGATCAATATTGGTTTTGAAACAGCCAATGAAGCCGATGCTGCAGCAAAAATCTGCGTGGAAATTGCCCTCCCTGAGGGCAAAAAATTGTGCACACCGCGCACACCAGATGGAACAAAGCAAAAACTTTGTTCATATCCTTTAACTCACTCCCCACCAACCTTCCTTGCAAGGTAATCAAGGAGGAGCTCTGCAAAGGTCTTGTGGCCTACGGAGAAATCCAACAACTTGAATTACAGCAATTTCGCTTAATGCTCGACCTGTGCACAGGCAAAGCTATCGCTGTAATCAACCCCTTCCCAGAAGTGGAAGAAGATTTATCCAGAATTCCCCGTGCAGCAGAATTTCACTTTGCAGATAGGGGCCAGTTGGCTGCATTCTGAGTTACACTGGAACGTGCACCGCCCATTTGCAACCACTGTGGCTCACTGGGCCACAAGGAACACGCATGCCCTGTGAAAGAGGGCTTAATGGAAAATGATTTTTGTGAAGAAGCTATGGACGAAGATAATGAAAACTTCGCCAAAATGACTGATGGCCACCACCCATTCCGCTGGGGTGAAGATGGACTATACTCCATCATGGACCCAGTTACAAGTAATCAGCGTAAAGCAGCACAAAAAGCCTGCAAGAGAGCAGCGGCTGAAGCGGCGGCACACGCGGAATCCGCCATTAACCACGGACAAATTCAGGAGGATATTTCAGATATTCACCAAACTAACCAATCAGAACAATATGCCCAGGTTGAAAATTTTCACAGTAACCAGACTGAGCCACAAAGCGTCATCAGTCATGCACATAATGAGGAACAATGCAACCGCAATTTGGGTGAAAATGCGGTGCACAATGCAACAAAGTTGAACCTCAAAAATATAATATCCAATCAACAACCCGCATCAAATCAACATGAGACCTGTGCAGGAAAAGTTGATGCAAATGCAAAAAACCGCAATTCCCTTGGATCATTGGGTCAGATCAAGGGAACCAACAATGGCAGTGAAAGAGTTGGAGTACAGACGCAGAGCACAGCCAAAATGAGCCGCGGTGGGATAGGACCAGAGGGTCCTCCCAACCGCTCCTGAGGCGCCATGGGCACCTCAGTGTCAATAGGGACGTTAAATATTTCAGGAGCCAGGGCTCATACGTCCCAAGCCAAAAGCTGGCATTCCTGCGAAAACTTTTTGTAGACATCTTGGCCATCCAAGAAACCCAATGCCTACAAGGGGAAGAAGAATCCTGGTCAACCAGGGTCGCACCATCACAATCAGTATGGACGTCTCACTGTGAGGTGAAAGTCCAAAACAACAAAAAATTTAAAATTACAAATTCATCATCACACTTGCATGGTCAAATCCTGGTAGCAACAATCACATGCCAAGATGAAATAATTTCGTTAGCATGTATCTATGCACCATGCACTGCAACTGAGAGAAAAAAAATTTTAAAAACTTCTACTCTCACCCTCCCACCAGATATCATCAAGTTAGGCGATTTCAACTGCTGGGATAACCCCAATACAGATCAATGGCCTAATCCCAGGGGATACCCACCTGGACACATTGAATATTGCACAATGAAGGCATCTCTTGGCTTACAGGATGCTCTTCCTCCCAATTCACCAATCCTTCCCCATATGACAAGACCCAACATATGTGAGGGACTTCTCATATCGATGAGTCATATTGACCACATCCTCATCCCACAATCCCACCACTCAAGAATCTCTAAATTTACAACAAAAAAGATCAATTTTTCTGATCACCAATTAGTTATGGTGCAGTTAGCACCAACCCAATTCCACACACAGGTGTCACCTTGGAGAAAGCTTCACTCAGAAAATATAAGATTGCCTGAGATATCTGACTGGGTTGAAAACAAGGCTACAAACCCAGAATTCACAGCCCCATTCACTTTGGATCCCATCAGAACATGGGAAAATTTCAAAAAAGATTTAATCAACAAAACCTGACATATTGCATCACACAAGTACACCGCGGACACAGCCACAATCAAGCGTACCTTGGCAGAACTAGACCACCTGGAAATAAATACTCTGAGATCTGGCTATAGCCCTAATTGGGGACGCAAATGGGCAGAAATCTCAGCCCAACTTAACAATCTCATCTTTGAACATCAACACAGAATCAAAGTATTGAACAAAGGTAAGTTCATAAAGGAAGGCGAAACCTGTTCAACATACTTTTTCTACCAATTCCACTCCTGCGGAAACCATCCCACATGCACACAGATCCACAAGACCAACGGCACTGTGGCAACTGACCCTGAGGAGGTCAAGGCGGAAGTACACCATTATTACACCAAATTATATCGCGATATGCCAACAGATCCACAAAAAATTAAAGAATTTATTCAAACTGCCAAGATACAAAGTATACCACCAAATTACAATATACTATCCCTTATCACACGGGAGGAGCTTTGGGAAACAATTCGCGGTGCACCACGTAGGAAATGCCCAGGGCCTGATGGGATACCTTACAAATTTTACAAAAAATATTTTCAACAAATTGCCCCCCTCCTATTGGCGTCAATGAACCAGAGTTTGTTGGAAACACGCCTATTACCAGGAGGCCATGAATCCTACGTTATAACCTTGTATAAAAAGGGTGACAAGTTGGACCTGGCCAACTGGTGCCCAATTGCACTCTCCAACACTGACACAAAAATTCTAACAAAAATTCTAGCAGCTAGATTAGGCGCAATTGCATCTGACGTCCTATCACCCAACCAGTTTGGGTTTATACCAGGGCATTCAATATGGAACAACATTTACCCTGTTGCAATAATTGCCAATCCAAAGCAACTGGTGCCCTGGTCTTCTTGGATCAGGAAAAGGCGTATGACCGTGTTAGCTGGCCATACCTAAAAGAATGTCTACATGCCTTCAATTTCCCACCAAGATTCATAAAATGGGCGATGCTCCTAACAGAATCTGCAACCATGGCTGTATGCGGCCCTGGATTCCTAACAAACAAGATTAAACCACACAGAGGGCTCAAACAAGGGGATCCCCTCAGCCCACTGCTATACAATTTCAGCTTTGACCCGCTCCTCCAAGTAACTGACTCACGTCTCATGGGGATAACCGCACAAGGACAACCAACAGTCAAGATACTGGCCTTTGCAGATGACTGCGTAGCAGGTATAGCAAACAATGAAGATGCTTGAAAGCTGGAACACACTCTAGAGGAATACTCCAAGGTGAGCAATGCATCACTCAACAAAAGGAAGACAGAAATCATCCTCTTAGGCAAATACACAAACAATTGGGCCACAACATCAGAACCTCACACCAACACTCGAAGAAAAAACCCAATTATATTACCCTTTGCAACACCTCCCACCACCACTCCTGTCCAACACCTTGGAATCTGGCTATAATCAGGGGGATATGCTAATGAGACAATGGAAAGTAACCTGTTACAACGGGTATCCAAACGCGTCGCCTCCCTCAAGGGAAGAACCCCAGGACTAACAGGACAAGTTACAGTTGCTAACTCGCTCATCCTCCCAAAACTGTGGTACCAGGCCCATGCGATAGCCTTCTCACCTACCTTTATAACCTCAATTCGCGCGCTTATCCAGGGCTGGCTGTGGCCTGGCTCTCACCCTCCTATACGGATGGAAACACTATTTGGCCCACGCTCAAGAGGAGGCATGGGACTATTGGATTTTGAGAGCCATGCCAATCACATCCTAGGTACCTGGATAAAGGAAATCCTTGCTCCAGACCTCCCACAACAACATTGGTCCAGAGCAGCAAGGACTAAATTTGCACAGGCGCTCAAATTAACCAACCCACATAGTCCACCCAGACTACTTTCATACCTTGCCAAGCACCCTACTGCAACGGGTCCACATGGAACCTCCCCTCATTTCAAACATATCCTCTGAACTATCCGCCATATGGGATGGACCATAGAGAACATGGGTACTATACAGGGAAGGGGACGACCCAGCCCCCAATTCAAATTAAGAAACCCAGAAAACCACCCCCAGAGGGATATGCTCTCAACAACCCCAAGCATAGCTAGGATAGAATACCTAGATATGCTGGACATTCCCTATGATTTAACCACACAGAAGGCAATGCGGAAAATGACTCACCACCCACTCCTACAGCCAAGGATAAGAGCAAACGCCTGGCGCTGTTTGAGAAGAACCTATAGGATGGCGGACCGCTCCAACTCCCTCCACAAAACATGTGCAGTATGTGGAGGGGAGGGATCCCTACATCACCGCCTAGAAACATGCCCCCCAAACAAAGCTATATGGCAGGAAGTCGCACGCCTGCTCAAGATTCAAAACGAACAGGAATTCTCGATATCAAAGAGTATCTTTACACTCCAAATCGAGTCACCAATCCCATCTACACTCCGCTTCCTAATAATACCCATTGCAATGTGGACAATACATACAATTGCATTAGATGCGTTCAAGGGCACAGTCCCAACCATTCATGGGATTATTAACAGATTCCATGTCCACTTACTAGAGCACTTCCAAGCCTGGCTCTATGGATATATGAGACCAAGACAAAAAGCGCTCATAGAATCATGGTTCCCACTCTGGTTCCTCCACATAGACCCTTTCCTTCACACCTGCTCCATAGCAGGGGAAACCCCCTCAGAGTAATGCACCAACCTCCCATACCTGGCAGTCTCGCTGGCAACAGGGGTAACTTGAGCACCCTGGGGTGCCCAATTTTTATATTTCTTAGTTATTCACTTAGTTTCATATATATTTGGTAATGTCTGTCCCCTGGTCAGCTTACCTCGGTTGAATAAAAATATCAAACTTATACCAGGATCAGTTGCTAATAATGTTATAATACTAACATTGTGGGGCAATTACAGGGGCAAAAGACACAAAATGGGGATCAATAAATAAGAGAAAATATATTTTTGGCAACTGATGCCAATTATTTCTAATAGATGAGCATTAATTTGCCATGATCCATCTATAAATAGGAGGAATAATTTCTAATAGAACATCTTTAATGGTTGATACTAGTTTATCTAGTATATTGGTTATTTTTATAGCTAAATCTTATTTGAACCATGTCCAGTTCACATTTCGCCTCCTGCCTTCATTTAGAAATCAATTGTGTTAATAAAAGAACCTCCTATGAATTTATGCAGCCATAACTTTCAAGCACCATGTACCTTGTTTTGCTACCACAGTTTTAAATCCTAAAAAACTAGGGTTGACATTAAAGTCCATAAATTTATATCTTTGAAATCATTGATAGTGGGTCCCTGGTGTTTGACAATTTTCTCTGAATAATGAGGAGAATAAAGTTTGATCCCTATTTGCCACTTTATGGAGTATGGGACTGCTGTTCCCCATTGTACCAGGTCTATTAAGGGTTTGCTTTGAACTTCCTCATAGGTTCAGTAAAAAATACATAGACATTTTGTAAGTGGCTCTTGACAACCTGTTAAAATTTTGGAGCTGTATATTTAAAATATTGTAGCTCTCTTCAGCTCCCTTGTTTAACTGCACAGGTTCCTTGTATATGCTTTGTAAGAATTGTTGGTAATAAGTTGAATAAGGTAATAATAAAATGAAGACTATTACTCTAGTTGAACTTCTTATAGCCAAAATAATTATAAGTGTAAGTCCAGAGGTGCGCCCCCTCCACTTGGATTTGGTGGCATTCACGTTCCCATTGAAAAAGAGTCCTAGAAGGCCAGCTGCACCTCTTGTCTCCCAGGGCGACCTCGCCAATGTGGTTGATGAGCGGTGGGTAACAGCTTGCCCTCTAAGGATCCTGCTACCCATCCCAGTATTAACTTCAGATGATTTAATATGGCAAATTAAGATGATTTGTGCCAAGCTATTGGGAAGTTAGCATCCTCATAGAGGAAAGAATTTAAACAAGATCATTTTAACAACCTTTTTCACCAAGGCATAGAGCCCAAACCCTTGGCAATGAAGCCCAAAAGGCGCATACCTTCAACAAATAAAGCGTCTAGTTCAAATTCTTAGCAAAAATTGACAATGTCATTGGGCCATTGGTAAACGTTGTCACTGGTTTAAAACCCTCCCCAAATATATTGGGAACAAAGCCCAATGGGCGTGTATCTTCTATGAAGAATGTGCCTAATAACAAAATTGTCAGTGGAACTTGCTGATGGCATCAGTCCATCATCAAAAGTCGCTGCCAACTTGGAACCCTCCCCAAAAATATAAAGATCTTCATTCAATGATCCCGCTTGATCTAACAGACGCCAAAGTGACTGGGTGCGGGTGGGTTGGGCATCCCAAACCTGTTCCTGACCTCTTGGGATCACCCCTACATGGGGTGGCCTTAGGAGGTTTTTGTTGCTCTTTGGGCGAGATGCCATCATACTAACCATCGAAACTGTGGTAAAACTGCAATTAGAGCGTCTATGGATGAACTGACAGCAACTTGGCCTGCCGCCAACTCTTTTGAAGTCAGTTCAAATTAAGTTTGTTTCTCCTCCTTGCTTGAAGTTTGCTGGGTTAGGTCAAATATTGAGGGCCCAATCCCGCACTTTCCTAAGCCATTCACCAAATCAATCATTTATTTAAGCAGTTGTAACACACTGAGGAAATTGATGGTTGATTCTCTTTATTAAATTTAATAAAAATTTTCCCATATTCTATTTTATTAATTAAGTTTTAAAATTTTCTTTGGAAAATCCCCTGTGACTTCTGCAATGTGGCCCAGCAGCCTGCATATTGAATGGATCATCCCAGCTATATTCTCAACAATGATTCTTACATTAGTCACTTAAGCCTATTGTGTCAAGGTCTTTCTATATATTTTCCCAGTCTCGGAGCTCCCTACAACCAGGCCCATTGACCCTGGGCTGCAACAGCTTAGTTCCTCGTCAGGTTGTTTTTCTTATTGGTGGCCCCTCAGCATTCCGTTTCTACCTATCTCTCAGCTTTCTCTAACGTCATTTGAGCGACAATGCCCCTGGCATTCTGGTTCACCTTTTAGTACTTTTGCTCCCAACTGGAAGGCCAGTCTAGACTTTATCTGCCGTCTCCCTGACAATTAGGTACAACGCTAAACTGGTGCTTTTCCTAATCCTTGAACGTTGTTATGAATATTGATTGGGACTTATTCCCACTTCTGATAGAATTTAACCTAGGCTTAGGTTCAGTGGTTTTTCTTTCCTCTATTATCGCAGAGTCCACGGAGATAATGATAAAATAAACAAAGAATCTCTTATTCTTCCAAACTTAGTCTCAAGAGCAAAATATGAAAGTCTAGTTTAGTAAAGTACTTAATCTGAAAGTATCTTTCTATATTTATCTGTAGTATTTAGAAAAATGCAAAGGAATTTATAAGGGCATTTGGCATTTAATTCTTCTGTTGGCGCCCCAATTGGAAATAAAAGCTGTCACCAATGAATTAACTCTTCAGGGTCGCTCCAAACAATTATCTTCCTCATCAGTTTACTCAGATTTTGCTGACAACTATCAATGTGACCTCTTCTGGGTTGAAATGAAAAAGCGTCCTAACGCCTTCTCCCAACCCCAGCTTGTCACCCTTGTTGAGTTAACAACCTTCTTAAATAATGGACTTATACCCATAAACAGCAATTTTCAATCCCTAAAAGATTAAGTCACAAGTTACTTATCACAGGTGGCATCACTTGGCTAGTAACTAAATAAGCCCTTTAATCAATTGGTGAAAACCCTGATTGACTCCTAAAAGATTAATTAGATTATAAATATTAAAATGACAACATAATCACTTGTTTATTGTTAGGGATCAGCCCCAATGAAACATTAGAAATATGCCCTTTAGGTTGGGACCACCTAGTGCTAAAAAAAGAAACATTAGAAATATGGCGGATAAGAACCTGGAGAATTACTAAATATTTGCTAGGAATATTTCTCCAAATAATAGTTTTGTATGCAATCAATAACACCCACATCCATTATTTGGCCTCTTATTCTAGCGGATAGGCAGATTTATTATAATTAATTAAGCTGGGTAATTTTGGCATACTGAAATCCCAACAGCCACTCACACCGCTGAGGACACATACCTCACCACAATCTCATCAATGGCATACATATTTGCATATTGTATATTTAACCTCTTTTCCACCTTCTGAGTCCTGAAAATAATAGTGGGAGTTAAGCTCAGGTTCTTAGAGGTGATATGGTACACAGAAATAAGCTCCATGCAGAGCTGCAAGAGATGATAATTTACACATTTGAATTTACATAATTTATATTATAAAACACGTTTTCTGGAGTCAACACCATAACTGATCTGATAGCCAGTTGTTTGTCATAATCCAAGGCCATTACACTAAACCTCAATTAATGATTTTGCCAGCACTTATGGAATGAGATGCAAAGGGGAAGCACTATCAGATGAATGATTTACTTTTAATTTGGGGCTTTGCTTATCCAAACCCTCAAATTCCGCAGTATGGAGGGAGAATTAGTGAAAAGCTCTGCCCCATTCAAAGAAAAATCCATATATTTGGGCGCTGTATTTATAGGGGCTGCTGCGGGTGACATCATTGTGGTAAATTAACTGAAACATTAAATAAAGACTCAGGGCTAGACCCTTGCTCACCCTCAAGTTTCTTCAAACCCAAAGGAATAAAAATAAGACTTCTCCTATTTCAGAGGCGCACTTGAATTTTTGAGCCTGTATTTATAGAGGCCTTACCAGGTGAAACAATGACGCCCAAGTTATCTGGTCTCTTGCCAGTTGGGGAAGGAAAAAGCCCCAAAGAGTTTCAATAAGATGATCAAATTTGGCAGGGGGATCCTGCCATACAAGAGCGTTCCTCAAGGAAGCATCCAATGTGGAATATAGCAATGATGTTTTAACTACATTTGACAGCGGTAGGGTTTGGGCCCAGTCAATATATTCATATAAATACACCTTTGAATGGAGTCCATACAGACGCAGATCAAAGAACTCATATAAGGTTTAAAAGGATGACACATCCAAATGACGATGCTCCAGGAAAAGTATCAAATCCTATACAGATTTTTGCAAAAGCGGATGTTTGTTGAACACCACAAAAACCCATTCATCTGCACCATGAGACAGATGATACAGCTAATCCACCCCATGAGAGGGTGGATGAGAAAAATTATTTTATTATAAAAAAGCTTCCAAAGCTATGGAAGCAAGCGCCTGTTGAATTTCAGAATAAAATTCTGGGTTCAATTTAGGAATCACACCAACAGGATTACGCAGGGTTCAAAACCAACAGGTATGGGCTGGAAGGGTGGTCACTTCCCAGTTGGTGGTAGTGAGAATAAAGATGAGACACACTACCAATAAACCAAATAAACTATGGTGAGCAACATAGAGACCGTGATGAATGGCCAGTGCACCCAGTTCATACTCAAGGAGAGCCTTTCAAGGATAACTATTCATGCATTTATAGTAAAAAGTTTTGTCAGATAATGTCAGGAGAGTACATGTAACTCTTTTGTTTCCTGAGAGGTGGTGTGGAATGCACAGCCACACAACAAGGTAACTTTTCACTAGTAACAACATGAATAGGCCACCTTTAATGATGCCATTACACTGGGGGCCCAAGGACAGGGTGTATAAAATTTTATAAATAACTAAGTAACCTAGAAATGCCAGAACTTGTATGGACACCAGGGAGGCATCCATAATCTAGTGCAAAATGATGCTGAATTGCTAGGGTGCCTTGATCAGGAAGTGACCAGGTTTTCCCAGGTATGCACCAAAATTATCGTTATTTTAGACTGAATAAAATGACCTATGTTGTTAGAAACATCCTTGAGGAGGCCCGCAAAGAGGTCAGACCAAGGGACCATCTAAATTCAAATAAACGTAGTTTTTATTAAAATCAGTCAACCAACAAAGAAGGTTGGTTGAAAAAGTAATTTTAAGGAATCAGGGGGGACATATAACATTGGGCGATGCACTGCGGCCAATTAAAACAATAAGCACAAACTACAATCCTTTGTGGTTATATATATTGAGTGTGCTCACACTTGATATTGATTGCAAATGCGTTTTGCCAATTTGTCAATATGATAAACTGAACGAATTTTGAAGCCCCGTTCTCCTAACAAATGTAAAATACCGTCTTCATTTAAAAACAACTGGTGCACCACAAGGCCAAGGCTTTAATGCCCCTGTGTTCACCACACGCACCCCAGAACCAACTTAAGCATATTTTTCCCTTACCCAGCGTTTATCCAGGACATGCCTCAGGTCAGGCAGGTTTATCATCTTGTTTCTATTGGCCCCCTCACGCTTTTTATTTTTGACAATCTGTACCAATTATCATGTCACATAATCATGACATTCTGTAGGAGCTCTTCCTGACCCTCTAAAGTGTTCACCATCCAAGTGAACAGGTGTGGAGGAAGGGTCTGAATAAGGTTTCAACCAGATCTGATACAGGTGCCATATAGAATTAATCTGTTGCTGGCAGCTATAAAGTTTAAGATGATAATAGGCTCTTTGCAACATCTACAAATCATTTTTGTTCATTGGGTAGTGTTTTTGTTATTACCACCTGCTAACATCTTCAGGGTGATGGGTACTGAAGGATTTAACAATAAGAACCTGGTAAAGTTCACAAGGGTTTAGCAAACAAGTGACTACCACCATACAAACTGTGGTGTGATGAGATACAATTCAGGGAATTGATCAGGATTCTGGTCCCTATTCCCCCATGAGGATCAAGATACACTTAGTTGAGTTCTTTATAATGGCACGTTGATCTACTCAGTATGTGGCAAAGGACTTTAGCAGGATGGCCCTAAGTTGCAACCCAGACTTCCATTGAAACTACCATTAACAATATGGGATGCTGCAATTATCCATCAGGCCTAGATAATCCTGCTACCATGACTACCATCCCAATTCTGAAAGCTAGTAACACCAGTTGGAGAGGGCTAAGCTGAGATAAATCTTGTACAGCCACCTCAGCCTCATTTGACTCTTCTCATTTGTAATAAAATAAAGCAATCATGGATGATTTAGATTTTAAAAATAAAGCGTGGCAATAAAAGTCACTTTTAACAAGCAGATAAGGAAGCCAATGAGATGGAACTAGGGAAATTATAGCACTTTGACCTATCTAAACCTATCTAATGAGGGATAAAATAATCATAAAGATGTTTAATAAACCTAGGAGACCATGATCCCTATTGTGGTAAAAAATTATTTTTCCAACTGCACTTTAATTTTCATGATCCTTTGGCGCTTTGCTCCCTAATGTTCTTCCAATACTGTCATTACCTTCATTTAAAGTTAAATCTAGACTAACTTTTGCAACTCATCTCAATTTTTCTTAGAATCTAAAAATTTTGCCAGATTTTAATAATGATTTTGACTTTCTTGAAAACTAATGGCGATGTATTAGCAATACAGAGCTTTAATTATATCATTGATGTACCTGTATGGGAAGCTATTTGATGAGGTATTTGAGGTTAAAATCATCTATTTCAACTAAAACAAAAGGTAATTTACTATCAACATCACATCTTAATAATAAGTAATGGCAGCATAATGGCTAAAGAGATTCATCAAAAATTACTTTCAAATCAGAACCAAACTGCAGGAGTAACCTTTCAGAATAATATAAATCTGTTCTATCATATGTGATTACCCTTGTTAATAGAGTAATATAGCTTTTGGATATATAATCTAATAATAATGGGTGCATTTGAACTAGCAAAGAAAATTACAAAACAGACATATGATGATAAGGAGGCTCTCTGCTAAGAAACATGATGATCTATAACATTATTGAGGAATGTGGAGCATGATAGAAACAAGCTATATAGATTCAAGTCAATCTATTTAAATCTTTGAGCGTGCTGATATTAATAATAAGACTGTGCTGGTACTCAGAGTGAGTTACCACTCAAAGCATCAGCAGAATACCTCTGGTACAGCCATCCAAATTTTATTATTCAGGAGGATAAGGCAACTGCAAGCACTAGCCAGGAAATTCTAAAATGGAAAATAATAGGTACTGAATGGCAAGCAAACTTCTTAATTTACAAATAAAATTAAGTTTTTAAGATTTTCTATTGAAAATTAAAGATCAAAAAAGAAAAATAGAGCAACAGTGGAACCTGTCAGGGTCCACTGCCTTATAAACTCACTAAGATAGGGGATCAAAACAGGCGCATTCCTGTCAGAAATATCTTTATAATTTGGCTACGGCAGATTGAAACCCTAAATCATCATTGATACCAACTCAGATATGACCTGCCTGGCCAAATTAAATTCTTTTGTGAGAAATTTTACCCACTGCAATTGCACTTGGCATTATAACAATGATTCCTCCAACAGATAGCAGATTGCTCCTAAGTCAGGTCAAATATGGGCAGTTTCATTATGTTTTGAAAGAGTTTACTGCGCCATACCTGTCAGGGGTGGTCTCATGTTTTCTAGCAATAGAGGAAATTGTGGAAGGGGATTTCCAAGCCTTAATTGACTCAATCAATTTATTTTTGACAGCTACAGATTTAAATTGACTAGCAGAACTCAAACTGGCAGAAGAAACCTCTTGTGGGGGATGATCGCTGTAAAACCTCTGCTGGAAATATCTTCTGGCCACTGCTACTCCCTGACACACCCAAAATCTTCTTTACCAACACTGGGTGGTTAGCAGAGGGGTAGAGGTGCAATTTTCAAGGGTTACGCCATCACCCACCTCTCATATACCACATGGGTATGTTGTCCAGGGTGACAAGTGGGATGGCTGCTGGCTTTCTCCCCTTCTTAGTTTAAAATGGGAATCAATCCTTATTAAGCTGCAAGGGTTGCTTTAAAGGCTTACAATCTGGCTACAATCTCACATGTATTAAACCACATTATAAAGATAGAGTTTAAAAGTAGTTTACTATTAACGTTTGCAAGGTGAATAGTTTGAGCACTGAAAAGCCTTTAAGGTCAGCCTATGTTCTGGGTTCACAGTTTTACATACCTGGCTAATGTAAACTGGATTTATAATCACCTGACAGAGATTAGGATCTAAACAAAATCTGCTAAATATGATGAATCCTCATACTTGCTTGGCTCCACAAAAGCATCAGGTGCATCTAACAAAGTTAATGCATAGGTTTTAAGAGTCATTTAACTTAGGCTAAGTTTACAAACATTAGAATTAACTAACCTTAAGAACAACTAAAGAGCAGAAACTATGGGGTATACTTAATTACTAATAACTCTACGTTACCTTTGACTCAGCTATTGGGCTACAACGATGTATGTGAGATAAGCTTAGCCAACCGTTGTGATAGTGCACTGGTATATAAGGTAGCCATCATCAATGTTTAAGGATCACTCACATCTTTGGTGATGGGATGACTTTCAATTATGCACTAAATGTACAGAATATCATGTTTAACCAAATTGTAAAATTAAAGGCGTAGAATAATGATATCTAAGTTAAACCTGAACTTTATATAGTTTTTGATGATTTCAGAGTTTGGTCTGGTTTGATTGGCTAGCATGAGATTATGGTGCTCAGGTATAGCTTTGTTAGACTTTAACTAGAAACCAGGACAAAGCGCGTCCTGTATTTATTGGGTTGAGTTTGATGACACTTGTTGCTCCAAAATTTCCTTATATAACCTAGACAAGTGTCAGAAATGCGGCAAGTTAAATTAAGACCAGCCTGCCATTTAAGATGCCCAAAAACCCAAATGACAAGCCTGAATGCCAGAGGCACTGTTGATTAATGAAGTTTAATTGAGTGGGGAGAGATTTCACCAATGAGCGCCAATAGGTCATAAATCTAATTAAAAAACCCGCCACAAACCAGGCTATCACAGCCCCAGGGCCTGTAAACTTTATAGCTGGAAAAACAGAGTTCAGAGTTGGGGTTTTAATTTTATAATAGAAAAAAATTGAATTTGAGAAATGGGATCTTTGTTGAAAATAAAGATAGAATGTCAACTGTCAATTTTCTCATTGTGTTATAACTGCTTATATAGATGATTGATTTGGGGAATAGCTTAGACAAAAACTGGATCAGGGCCCTCGAGATTTGCCTAACCTGATAAACTTTGAGTGAGGGTAAATTGAATTATGTTAATTGACTTCAAAATTATCAGTTTGTGGGCTGAATCACTGTTGGTTCATCCACAGACACCTAAATTACCAATTTACTTCAGTTTTGACGGCTAGAGCAATGGCATCTCACCCAGACGGGCAGCAGGAAGCTTCTAAAGCACCCCACATGAGAGCAGTCCTATGAGGTCAGGAATAGGTTCAGGATGCCCAACCTGCCTTCACCCAGTTGCTCCAGCATCCGTTTGGCCAAGCAGGAATTATTAGGCAGGGATTTTGGTGTATCTGGGGCAGGTTTCAAACTGTGGGCTGCATTTCCCAATGGCCCAATGCCATTGAGTTTGGCCAACACTTCTACACTTGGTACTTCATTATTTGCAATTACACGCCCATCAGTCTTTGTTGCCATGATTTTAAAATGCCAATTAATAACATCCAAGATTCGTTATAGTTAATTATACTCAGCCCCTTTTCTCAAGCATGTATAAATTCATTGCAAAGTCTCTAAAGATTCCCTTAATTTGCCCCATAATTCTTCAGATGTAAGAACTGGGGTTGGGGGTGGAATCCTCAAAGGGTACGCAATCACCCACCACTCATTCACCACATGAGCAAGATCGCCCTGGGTGATTAGGGGTGCCGCTCGCCTTCTTGGCCCCTTCATGGATGGGAAATGAAATACCTCCAATCCAAATGGAGAAGGCGCTCCCCAAGACTTACACTGAGCCTTGATTATCAATTTAAATATGTGGCCTTTGTGCCAAATGGGCACAGTGAGTCAACTTGGGTTACAGCCCCACTATTTAGGTAAGGTCTACAGGGCTGACAAGCTCCAGATCACCAAAAAATTATCTGGGACAGGCCAACCGATTTACATAACCCTGGGCCAACATCCCTTATTAATACAGGTTGTAGCTAGATGTTTATGTCAAGGGACCCTTTGGGTATTGGAAGGAGGGGTGCCAACCTATCGACCCCATCTTTGTCCAACAATAGCTCCTTGATTATCTCAACACACTACGGATGGATTGCAAGAATTCTCACGGTTTCCAATCTAGAGCCTGTGGCCAAACCCAAGAATTTCCAAGTTGGCATCTAGAGTATGCAGTGCCACCGAAACCATCTTTGAGGTTTAAAGGCCCAATGTGGGATCAAAGTTGATTAGCCTCCTATTCTTGGTGATGGAACTGATGGTTCGCAATGTGGTAAGTTTTAATTGACCCTTTTTACTCGGTTGGTGACAATAGGTTGGCATGGTAAACTCCCCTGTAACTCGGTTGGTGACTATAGTTTGCCATCATATACATATGTAACGTTTACCCTAAAGAAGTCTAGGTACTCACCAGTGTGGTGGGCTCACCGAGGAACGAAAAGGGGTAAAGGCACGAAACCCAAGTACTATGACACCTGTCCTGCTAACCCTGGGATGCATGCGGGAGAATGTTTTTTCAGATATCATGCTATGACCAATCATAAATTTAAAGGCGTTCATAGATAGTTGCCATTTTGGCTAAATAATTTATACGTCTATCTAATCTTATGCCCATATGCATGATAACTTTTCATCTTTTATCAAATTGTCTAGTCTACCATTTTTGTTTGAAGTTGCAACAAAGTGCACCGGAGTTACCGGTAGGGCGTACAAAAAAGCTGAGGTTGAAAGGGGTAACCTTGGACAACCGATATGACGAGTGGCAGCTAGTTTTTAAATCGAGCCACACTTGACCAAAAGGCAGAGCTTACCCCTGTATATCGGGGGTCCAGGCGGTTCCTTTACTTTTTATAGATTACGTCAAGCCCATGCTCTAATCCACTTAGGCTTTACGCCCTCAAAGTTAAACTGGAGCCTAAGCTGGCTTGACCCTAGACCAGTCCATCTTAAACCTACACTTGAACCCCCAGATTTTAACATCTGCTCTACCATTACGAAGTTGGGTTGACTTGGGGTCCACCTCGCAACCCACCCCCAACCAAGATGGCCTCCAGGGTTAAACCTGAAGCGCACCTTTCAGCCCTGAAGCTCCATTTGACCATATCTGCTATTTTGAGCGTTTACACTCCCTAAAAACTGGATCGAACGCTTCCCAACCACGCTTTAGGCCTTCTGGCCATAAGGGCATCGTAACAACGCCACAACTGACGGGAAGCCTTAGATGGGTTGCCACCAGTATCCTATTCAGCTAGGCTAGCCCATTAAGATGGGACCAACTTCAGGTGGAACCTATAGAGGGTGCAATAAACCAGCGGGGGTGAGACAGGTATAGGCTCAAAACCTTTAGCAAGGCTTCAAGCGATCTACCTGGTAGGCTGGATACAAGCAGTTAAATTTTAATTCACTTTCGATGGCAAGGTAAGTTTCCGCCAACTTTTGGTTAAATTTTAATTCACTTTCGATGGCAAGGTAAACTTGTAGGACTGCTGAAGCCCACATCGGCCCAAAATATTGCGCCGAGGGTTTGGTAATGCAACCAATCGACGTAACCCTCATCTTACAGCTACCACGCCAACCTTGCTCGGCTCGGCTTAAAGCCAAAGGCTATAGTCATAAGCTGCCGAGGGGCGATGGCAACGCTACCCCGCATCCAGCACGCTTTGAGGGATTCGAAGCCAGTTTAAAACGCATAGAATCGAATCTATAGCATCCCAAAGGCGGGCCAAATTAAATAATAAAACGGTGCCCCCACCCGCTTTAGGTTGGGACCAACCGTACCTCTATTTTACTTAAGACCATCAAAGTGCAACGGTTGATTCCAGCCGTGCGGCGGATAAAAGATCTACTCTAAACTCTAAGCAAACCTGCACTGCAGCTGGGGGCTAACTTTGAGAGTTTGGTGCTAAGGCACTTGATCAAATGCGTGGCTTATACCCACCAAAGGGTAACCCCATGCTGCAGAGTGATGCTCGCGCGCAGTACCGCCTGGCTTTATGAGCGAAGGCGGCGCGAGCTTTGGGGAATGGGGTGGCTCTATAAGCTCAGGAAAAGGGCCGGCCAGCCAACTGGAGAAGGCTCTCGAGGTCGCCGGACTCCCGGCACATGGACCGGAAGTGGCCGTTGGGCTTGGACAGCAGGGCCGCGGGGGTGTCGAACTCCTTGACGCAACCGCGGTCTAACCTTAATGCGCAGAGAGAATGGCTTACCCATGACAAGGACGCGGTCATAATCGATGATGGTGCGGAGGCGGTGGGCGATACAGAGGAGGGTGCAGTGGGAAAACTCCTGGCGGATGGTGGCCTGGATGCTGGCGTCGGTCGCGTGATCGACGGAGGCGGTGGCTACGGATCGTAAGCTGAGCCAACCAACCTACCTTCGTCCATGATGATGACGCGGGACCGGCGGAGCAGGGCGCGCGCGAGCGCGAGAAGTTGGCGCTGCCCCTGGCTAAAGTTCCGCCCATTCTCCGTCACGGGCTGGTCTAGGGTGAAGGCGGTGGGGGCGCCGAAGTGCACGCGGCGCAGGGCGTGCCATAAACGCTGGTCGGGGTGCTGCTCGAAGGGGTCGAGATTGGAGCGGATCGTCCCCGAAAACAGCACGGCATCCTGGGGAATGATGGTGAGGCGGGAGCGGAGATCGTTTAACCCCAAGCGGTAGATGTCCAGGCCGTCGATCGCGATGGACCCCACCTCGGCATCGATAAAGCGGAAGAAGGCGAGGGCAAGCGTGGACTTGCCGGCGCCCGTCCGGCCCACGATGCCCACCTTCTCGCCGGGGCGGACGTCAAAGGAGATGCCCCGGATGACGGGGTCACGGTCAGCGGCGTAGCGGATCACGAGGTTGCGGATGGATATCTGGCCGCGGGTGGGCCAGTGGGGCGGCGGGCGGCAGGCCTCCACCACCAGGGGAGGCTCCGGGGCCACCGAGAGGTACTCCTGTAAGCGCTCGATAGAGTTCAAGTTCATCTCCACCACGGAATAATAGCGCGCAATCCACAGGATGTGCGAGGAGAAGTTGAGGGCGTACGACAAGGCCAGCCCCGCCAGGGCCGGGCTTAAGCGGCTGCGAAACGCCAAGAGCAGCACCCCGGTGGCTAGCGCCACAAGGTTACCGGTGAGGTCCGACCGAATCTGCAGCCAGCGGTTGGCCACCCACAGGTAAAAGTAGCAGCGCAGGTTGCGGTCAACCTTGGCGTAAGTGGCGGCCAAAAAGCGCGCTTCGCACTCAAAGGCGCGGATCGTGGTGACCCCTTGGATCGTCTCGCCGCAGTGGGCGTAGATGGGCGACCGCGTGGTGGACTCGATTCGCTTCATCTCGCGCGAGCCGCGGATGTAGAATTGAATCACCCACCGGTAAGCCAAAACGATCCCCACCGCCGCAACCATAAACTGGGGGAGCACCCCCACCAGCATCCCCAAGATGGCCAACGACGCCAAGGTCTCCGACAATAGCACCCCCGCGCTGGGCATCAGCTCCTGATCGACGCACTGCAGGTCCTTGGAAAACCGGTTCACCAACCGCCCTATGGGCGTCGTATCAAAGAAGCGCATGGGTGCCCGCAGCACCCGGTCCAGAAGGTCGGCGTGTAGCCGCTTGGACGCCCGCACCGAGCCCCAGAATTGGTAGCTGACCCGCAAAACTACCGACAGCAAGCTGCCCACGGAGATGAGGGCGTACACGCCGATGTAATAATCCAAATCGCCACCGCTGGCGAGTGAAGCGTGCTGGGCGGATGGCAATAACCCAACCGACCAACCCCCACCGACCTTCCTCTGAGGCGGGGCGTTATGGGGGAACCCGCGGAAGCCCAGATCTTGACCCACCAGTCCAACAGCACCGGGATCCCCTGGTACAGGGCAAAGAGGCCGAGCAGCCCAAGCCAATAGCGCCCGCCGCCCGCCGCGTCAAAGTAAGAGCTGTAGGTGGAGAAGCCGACCGCTCCCCTGGCACGCTCCTCCTCCGGGATCAATTTTGAGGCGACGTGGACCTCCCGGAGGGGCGCATCGTCGACGGTATCAAAGCGCGATCGCTCCGCCGAGGCCAGCCGATCGAAGCAGGCCAGCTCCGCCTGCAAAGCCGGCAAAGACTCGACGTCTTTGCGCGAACCGTTGGCGACGACGATGCCCCGGTGGTCCAAAACGACAATATGCGCAGCATGGTGGAAGGCGAGGCCGACGCTGTGGGTGACCAGAATACGCGTCCGTCCACGCAAGAGATCGCCCATGATGCAACCGTCAAAGAGGAACCTGGCGGTATGGGTGTCGACGGCCGAGAGGCAATCATCGAAGAGGATGTGGCTGGCGCGCGAATACACCGCCCGAGCGATGGCCACCCGCTGCTTTTGGCCGCCGCTGAGGGTGAGGCCCCTCTCGCCCACCTCGGTGAGGTCGCCGTCCTGGAGGGCCTCAAAGTCGGGGAGCAGGGCGCAGGCGCGAAGGGTGCTGCGGTAGCGCCTCGCGTCGTACGGCTCACCAAATAGAATGTTGTTGCGGATGGTATCCTGCTGTAGCCAAGCATTCTGCGCGACGTAAGCTACGCCACCATTGTGGGAGCAGCCGGTATCGAACTTATCCTTGCGCGGCAAGAACACGGCACCGCTCACCAGATGCATCTCCCCCAGCAGACCGAGGAGAAGGGAAGTCTTTCCCGCCCCGGTAGGCCCCACCACCAAACTGAGCTCGTTCGGGGGAAAGGCGATGGTGAGGTCCCGAAGCGAGAACTGGGAACGCCCCTCGAGCGGGTCCCACTGCAGGGTGGCGTGGACGAAACCTAGGACCGGCTCGTCGGCGGACACCGGGGCACGCACCGTGGCAAACTTTTCGGCTTCGGCCTCTTTGAGGAAGGCATCGATGCGGCTTAACGAAACCTTGGCCTGCAGGAACATGTTGAGAAGCTCGGGAAGCTGGTCAACCGGCTCCCGCAACGCTTTAAAGATCAACAGCGACGTGAAGGCGACCGTCGGCGTCAGAGGGTTGCCCGCCAACTTGGTGTAGGTGTAGAAGGTCCCGAGGGTGATGAGCATGGGGAAGCAGAACCACAACGCGGTACTAACCACCCAGATGAGCATGCGCCGCGTCAGGACCTTCAGCTCGGCGAAACGCGCCTCAAAGATACGATCCCGGAACTGCGTCTCCCACGCAAAAAATTTGATGATGCGAATACCTTGAAGCAGCTCGTTAACGATGTCCATGCGCCTGTCACTGCACGCCATCAGCTCGGCCTGCACCCGCTCCCATCTAAGCGCCATCCAGTAGTTGAGCGGCATGATGAGTACTGTCAACCCTAAGCCCACGAGTGCCGACCACCCCAGGATGACATGGAGATACCACGTCGTGACAGCCAGCTGCAGTGGCACGGTATACAGATAGTTCCAATAGCAGCATGTCTCGGCCACCTCGTGGGCGTCCACCGATAAGAAGTTGGTGATTTTACCGGCGTTGGAACTGGTCGGGTCGCCTTTCAAGCTCGTTTGGTCCTTGCGCCTCAAAGTCTTGGCGTACACCTCACCCAGGATGATGGCCTTGGCCCGAATCCCC
The DNA here is from genome assembly GCA_022478985.1 of Massospora cicadina. Taxonomy (NCBI): domain Eukaryota; kingdom Fungi; phylum Entomophthoromycota; class Entomophthoromycetes; order Entomophthorales; family Entomophthoraceae; genus Massospora; species Massospora cicadina. The sequence continues at coordinate 45,917 of JAKSZP010016197.1, read as the reverse complement.
ACGCGCCGCCCGTAAAACAGGGACTGCGAGTCCGAGCAAGACTTGACGGTGGCCGCACCAAACAACGCCAAGATGACATAGACCCCATATTCGGCCCCACTCCACCCCAGGGGTACGCCCACCTCCGGGTTCTCCACCAAAGTTAGAAACTCGTGGAGCAGGATTGGCGTGGCGAGGCCAAACGCGAGCGTGATAAGAGAAAAGAGGAGTTGGCGTAGAAGGTCACCTCGGAAGTACGTAAACACCTTCCGCCCAAACCCCCACTTGGAAGGAAAGCGCGAAAACCCCGAACATAAGGCGGCGGTTTGTTCCTCAGGCCGAAGATCCCAGATATCGGGGGGTTCGATCGTATGACTGTAACCGTACCGTAGGAGTGGGTTCACCCAGGAAAACGTCGCAACCGAAAGGACCGATTCGAACCTTTCCGGACACGGGTAGCTGCCGGTGCGGCTCGCTAGCCGGTTAAGCTCACCAAGCTGGGTGGTCATCAGGAAGGAATAAAGCACCAGGGCAAGGTCCACCAAGCATACGCACGCGTTGAAACCAAACTCGATCGGGTAGGGGACGGTGGGCACCTCGACGAGTATGAAGGCCCTAAGTTTGAAGGCATCCACCAGAAACGACAGCAGGTAAAACCCGCGGAGGTGGACGAGGTAGGAAAGTTCGCCATTAATTGCCGCTAGGAGGGCGGCATACATCCAAACCCCAAGGGTTAACCAGGGCTCCCAGCGCGAGGCTACGGTCTTTGGGGCATGGAAGGTAAAGACGAGGGATCGGATAAGCACAACGGCTAGTTGAACTTTGGTCCACAACACCAAGTTGGCGTTGTGGGCGTGGGGTGCCGCAATAAACTTTTTGGAGGCGGACCCGTGAGCGTTACCAGCAGGCTCTGAAACCGAAGGTTCGCTTGAAGTGCCCCCATAGTTGGGAAGCGGGGCGTAAAATGGGCCGAGTTTCCGCCATGGAGCCCCTATAATCGGTTTCGAAAGCCGCCCCCACATTTGATGGAGTGACAGCAGAGCGATGAGGGAGCTCGATCCCACAACGTATACCCCCAACAACCCAACTTTTAAAGAGCTGACAAAGATAAGAAATAGGATAAAACACTTACGTCGCCGAGATGCACTCCATCTGCGAAACCTGGGAAGTATCGGGCTAGCAGGGGGGTCAATGGTGTATCGAACAGACAGCATGAGGCTTACCCAACAGGCTAAAGCTCGACATAGCTGGCGTACCGAACTCGACATTCACCAAAGCAACAGGTAATTCAAAAGAGAAGGGGAGAATAAAAGGATAAGGATGCCAATCACCCCTTTAGACGGGGCAAGGGCGGGACGATAAACCAAAGTTATAGGCCGTCCGATCGTAACTGTAAAGATGTTAAATAACTGGTAACCTTCCGTTCAAAATTGATTTACAATCTCGGACAAGTAACCCCCATCCATCGATCGTCTGCACCAAGTGGGTGTTTAATTCTCACATGCTTACGGAAGCTGATTGATCTAGCCATTCATACTCTCTAATAAATCTTATTTCAAGTTATAGAGCTACTGAAAGCTCGCAACCACCTAAAAAACTGTCTAAATGTGACGCGATATCAAAGATTCCAATTTTATATCTCCGCACTTGGATCAGCCCTATAGAATTGTAATCAAATTTTATTCGAGGTGGGCTGACCTGGGGACGATACCGCACCGATTAGGGAAGTGAAGAAGATGGGAGAGGAGGATAAAACCCGGAAAACCTCCGTGCGCGGCGTATGATAGGCCAGGAACTCCATGGACCGCCTTTGCTATTCGTTATCTCGGTTCGGAGAATTGTAATCAATTAAGTTTAATTAAATTTTAAACTCCAATCAAAATCCTACACAGTTCCCACTTTAGCTGCTTAAACAAATTAAAAAAAGTATTTGAGGTAAGAACAAAAAAAACCTACAACCCAGTTCCCACTTTAGCTGTTTAAAAAAATCATCCATCATGTAACTCCTTCGAGACCAACCGACCAATCACGCATTATCGATACCGACGATATAATAAAACCCCGATACAAACCGAGGTGAGCTGATTTAAATCCCAAATCAGATAAGGTTTTCCTAGATCAAGTTTTCTACAGTTCCCTGTCAGATCTTCGCTTAATATCACGTTGTATAATTGCGCCAGATACCCTTTTGAGCCAGGCACCCTAACTGTATGAGATTAAAAGTCAACTCACACCTTCAGATCGTTGGTAAGCAATACTACTCACCGAGCTAGCCATCCCAATAAGAAGCTTTTACCCTCATGTCAGCTTATGTAGATATACACAACTTAGGATTATAGGATACAATTCCAAGCTTCTCTAACCCTGTTACTCTGCCGCAATTTTCTTTATTGCGGTTAGAACCGTCACTTGGGTTTCAAGTTCCAATGGCACAGGTAAACTTGTACTAATAGTCAGTCTATATAAAGGCTGATGCCAAGAAACCAGGGAATATATCCTGAAGTGGTCGCAATAAGTTTTTATTAAGCCTAAAGTAAGCATACCCTAATATCAAATACTCCCAATGGCTATTGGGTGACAGGTTATTGTCTTAATATTTTAAACTTACAAAGCTAAGGTAAAAGCTGAATCCAGTGCATAATGCAATCTCTTCTAGATATGCTTGCCCACTCCCCAGGGTTCTCGTTGGTGTAATAGAGCAAGAATCAAGATCAGTAGAATAGTTCATAATATCTAAAACAGATCAAGGGAATAAATGCCTAGAGCTTGGTCATCTATATACTAGCACTCAGCTGATTATACCCAAGGCACTGGCAAATGGCTAAACAAAGGATACTAAACTTATTAGTGATTAGTTTTATGATGGAATAGGGACAGGGTAGTTAATAAAATGATATAGTAGACAGTACAAAAGTTGGGTCCATGGGCTGTTGTAGTCAAAGTATTAGGGAAACAAGAGTTGCACCAGTGGGGTTAAGGATCTGATCCTCATTCATGATTACCATTAGTCAGAGATGCCAAGGTGAGATAACTGGTAGTAATTTAATACTATCTATTACAACTATATATAAACTTGGGCACAGGGGTGAAGTAATCCATATTAAATTAATTCTGTAGATCAGCATTGGCATAGAGGCCCAATTAATCAAAATCTTTGTCTTTATTATAAGGTCTTCCAGGCCAATTCATACTTTTACATCTATTTTGCATTCATCACAAGCTGATTTATAATCATTTCATTGATTTTTGCACTCATTACAAGCCAATTCATAATTATTTTATTAAATTTGATAGATATAATTTAAAACCAAAGCCTATTTGTGACCAGAAAAAATAACAATGAAAAATATATGAAACTGGCGGAGTTACCCGTGCTTCGCTACGGTGTCTATAGAATTTCAGGTGATTCGAATTGATTAATTTAGACCTTATATATAGTTAAGCAATAACTACTCAGCTAAATCTAATTGCTCAATCGAAGCAACCAAAACCACCAACCACTCAGCTAAAACTAACTGAACTTATCAAATCAACCAATAACTAATCACCTCCAAAGCTAAACTGTATCCTATCGATTCGACCAAGAACCATCAACCACTCGGCCAAATAAAATAAACTTTTCAAATCAATCAGATTCTAAATTATTTTAGCTTTTATATTGGTAGATAGCTATCAATAAGTTCAGAAACCATTAAACCTATTAAAAATTCCAACCTCCAACCACTTAGCTAAAATCTATTAAGTCTGCCAAATTAATTAAACCATCAATCTCTTATCTGAAACTATTGAGCCTATCGAATCAACCAAAAGATAAACCACCACTCAGCAAAAACCAATTATTGAACTTATAAAGCAGCCAAAAACTACCAACTAAATATCAAAGCCTATGAAACTATTGAATTAAATGAATATGAAAATACACAGCCAAATTGCTATATAATTACCATTAGAAATATACGTTCTAGATCTTATATAGAACTGATGTTTAAATTTATATGATTATATTAAACAATTACATATTAGCATTCCGTTCCCAAACTTTATAGAATACTTGTGCCAAGTTTGGTGATATTTGGTTATTTGCTCGAGATAATGCATCTATATAAACAAATTAACATACTGATTCTTTTGTAAATAAAATTCAAGATTAATTCTTGTTGATACCCAGTTTAACACAGATTTGTTTGTGGGCTTAAAGTTCATCTGATAATCTCATAATTTTTATATTTGTAGATGGTTATCGATAAAATTAAGTAATCAAATTATACTTAATCAATATAAATTTACCAACTATTCAGCCATACCCAATTAAACCTATCGAATTAACTAAACCACTAAACCACTTAGCTAAAACCATTAGATTAAAAATCAACCAATCACCAACCGCTTCGTAAACCAAAACTAAATGTATCGAAACAACCAAAATCACAACTTACTAAAACCAATCAACTTTATTAAATCAACCAATCACTAACTTTATTTAAACCGTTAAGCTTATTAATCAACACAAACCCACCAACCGCTCGACAAAACCATTTAAACTACCGAATCAACCGAATATCAAACTTCTTGGCCGTAACAATATACCGATTTCCATTAAAACATATAAAATTTCCATTTGTTACATATAAAACTTTTTATTTTACTATGAAAATTAAAAATCGGGCTTCAAGGTGCACACGGACCCCCTCCCATCCACCTATAGCTAAATTTTCAGAGCTCTACATGCTCTATTTTTGGCTGGGCATCACACACATACACATTTGCTTTTATATATATAGATTACACCAGGATTCAAACAACTGACCTTTTATAAAGTTGAAGTTTAGAGCCAAAAGCTGAGCCGAGTATGCTAGATTTTTTTTTAAAAAACTCCATACTTTATTAAAATAGAATTTTAAGGGAAAGTAAGAGGGGAGGGTGGAATACAGGCGATTTGGCCAAGGGTAAAAAGGACCAGGGTTTTGGGCCACTAGAGTTCTAGCACCTCCGACCATTGCTGATTGGCAATCACCATCACTAGTCATGGTTCTAGCATCGTCGGGCTTATAGGCCATTCAATTCTCAGTTGATTAGTAGCTTCATCTCATGCAATAAGCAATCCAGTGGGAAAGCCAAACGTGTGGCCTTATAAAACCCAGGGACTATGCATGAGAATTTTGAAATCTGGCAGAGCTGATTGGAGATAATCCAAATAGTCTTCAATACCAAACCTCTGTGATGGGGGCGCTTGTTGCTCAAAACCTTGGTGACGAGTGCACAGTGAATTACCCATACACAATAATAGTAAATGAAGGCTCATAGTTGGATCAGAGCCATTCTCAGGGTTTTTATAAAGAACAGGTCCTGCGATGGATGTATACCCAGTGGCAAATGTTTGCCTGATAAGATGTAACAAATTGTGAACCAGTATTTTTTGAACATGGCATATTCATAATAATGGTATGCTATATCTGCTTCTGGTTCAGCATATATAGGGCATTCTTTATACTGGTAGTCCAGCCTGCCATGCTTTCCCAATTTGAATGCCCAATTTAGGATCCATCAGGTTACTGAATGCTGTTTGGCTGTAACCAAGCGGGAGTTCAGGCCCAAAATCAACTCCTTTGTCAGGTAGTTGGTGTTGTGGCCTTCAGTAGTCTAGTCATCTAGAATTTGTGGATGGGTGGGCAGATTGCACCCCAATTTTGGAAGTGGATCCCCATATTCTATCAGCATTGATTTGTACCTTATTCTGATCAACTTGGTTGTGTATTCATCAGCAATTTGGTTACACTCCTCCCAGCTTGTTGCAGGAATCATTGTGGAGTTATATGCTTTGATGTCCCTCTGAATTTGGTCAGCCTCTCAGTCTGATTGCTCAAATGACCACCCACCCTGGTGCATGGCCCAATTGCAGAGTTGCTAGTAGTGTGGGGCACCTTTTCAGGAGGTTATCTGTGGGTGGTTCACCATCCATTCATATATCAATCAGGGGGAGACCAGCTCTTGGAGGCCTTGGGCTCTTGCCCAGTTTATGCCCATGCTAGAGTCGGGCAGCACATGTGCATCTGTGCTAGCTTCAGAAATGACTTCCCCTATATGCGCTGGGTGTGAGATTCAAAGTCCAGGAGGCCCATGCCTCCTTCATTCTTTGGTTCTGACAGGGCTTCCAGTGGTATTGGTGCCACCTTCACCTTGAACCACAGGAAAGTTTGGAGCATTGACCTGATTTTCTTCTCTAAGTTTGGGCTCATTGGCAGCATGTGAGCAACATACCATAACTTTGAGAAGATGAAGATATTTATTGCCTGCACTTTCTCCTCAAGGCATAGTCTGGCACTTTTCCAGCATGCCATTCAGATTGATAAGCTTGACAATACTTCTTGTTTGGTCTCCAGTACCATTGGTCCCTTGTTGTTGAATAGTATCCTGAGGTATCAGACTGTCTGGGAGCTCATAATCAGCATTGTGTCAGTTGGTGGGCTGAAGCTCAGGTTGCTGACACTCATCACTGAGGTTTTTACCATATTTATTTTTGCATTCAATGTGAGCTGATAGAGGTTTAATAGATCCTCGGCACCCTGGAGGTCAGTTGAGGAGCTTATTCCTACTACTGTATCATCAGTGAATGCTAGCATCTTCAGTGGCATTTGGTTAGGGTGGACTAAACCCCAGAGCTTTGCATCAGCTGCTGCCAATAGAATGTTGGCTGCAAAGTTGAAAAGTATTAATGACATAGGGTCTCCTTAGTGGAGACCTTGCCCAACAGGGATTTTGTTGTTGTGCCATCTGTGACAATAACCTTCATTACCAGGCCTGAGTACAGCATCATTATCCATGCTTAAAACATGTCAGGGATACTGACCGCCTTCAGTGCCTTGTGTAGGAATGACCACATTACTTGGCCATATGCCTTTTCCATGTCAAGGAACATAAGATATTCTTGTTTGATGCCCCTCATATCCTGGAGTATGCTCTGGACTGAACCAATGCTGTCCCATATACTACAGCCTTTGATGAAGCTGTGCTGGGCACTATGGAGTGTGCGTGGTGCTGTTGCCATCAGCTGATTAGATAGTATGTGTGTGAGCAGTTTATAATTGGTGTTTGATAGTACAATTGGGTGCCAGTTCCAAAGTTAGCATCTGAGGCCATTTTTGTACAGAAGTACAATTTGGGTCTCATGGCCTCCCAGAATTTGTTTGTATATGTTCAAACAGTGGTTAAAGAGGGATTTGAGCTCTGGCGTGATGCAGTCTCAAAATATGCTGTATATTTCTACACACATATTGTCAGGTCCTGGTGCTTTCATTCTTGGCAACTCCTTTAGCACCCTCTTAACTTCATCAATAGAGATTTTGGCAGATAGCTTGGTGACGTCTTCTGGCATACAGCCACCCAGTGCCAGCTTGGCCAGGTCAATAAGGGTTTTTGTCACCAATTTGCTCATTTCTCTTTGTCAGAAAATATTGCCATAAAAAAGCTTGACCTCGTGCTTGATTCTTTTAGGGTCTGTTGATGCTTCCCCATCCACTGTCTCCACTTTCTGTACCCTAGCCTTAGTTCAGATTTCCTTAAGGTGTTTCAGGCCCTCTTTGGTCATCATCCCCACTAGGCTTTGATATCAGTAAGTTGCATTGGTCTGTCTCTCTGAGTCTTGCTTCATCATTATGGCCCAATACTTTTTGTGTGTTGTTTGGTACTCACTCCACCAGTCTTCACTGTCCCAGCGGGTGAGCCTCAGCCTTTCTAATTTAGACTTCAGTTGCTTCACGGAGGCTGTTCTCATGTAGGAGGTCACTTTTTTGAACTTCATACTATCATGTTTCAGCTTTGCTTTGATCTGGGTCCATTGTTCTAGTGGGTCCAACTCCGGGTGGTTGTCCAGATGTGCTACTAATTGATACAGTCCTGCGTCAACCATTTGGCGCCAATCCCCATTCCTCAGCGTGGCTGGTGCCAGTTGCCACTTGTGGTTCCTCGGAGGTTTATAAGGTCAATCTCCACCTGCACAACCATGTGGTCACTTTCAGCATTTATGCTAACCTCACTGTTGGACGTCATCATCCTGAGATCTGATGATACAAGGATGTAGTCTAAACGTGATCCTGACAGTGGGGATCCAGCAGTGTCATATGTCCACTGCGTTAGATTAGCTGGGTCATCATCCTCTTCATCAATCATTAGGCACATCCCCAATTTGACTAGGTAATTGAGCATCTCGTCAGCTTTACTGTTGGGATGTTCTCTCACTGGGTATGTATCCCAGCTCGCATTCATCCAACAGTTCAGGTCGCCTGCTATTATGGTCATTGCCTTGTATGGCACTTCCGCTAAGAATTCCCAAAAAATACAGTTTTTGTGGAGCTTCAGTGGGGCGTAGACTGCTACCACTCATATGCTCTTGCCAGTGTCTCTGTTTGCAGCCATTGCTATCAAAATCCTACTGGCGTGAGTTTCTTCCACAAATTCCAGGTCTATTTTCTTGTCCATTGTGACTATTGCCACGTGGTCCATCCATAGGGCTTGGTAGCCTATCTGGCGGGACCACGGGTGGTTTTTTGTGTCACAGTTTGAGCTCAGCACCATTTCCTTTTGGTTACCAGCTTGTGTTTCTGAAATAAAAATTAGGTCAATGTTATTATTAGTTTTTAAGTGGTGCATTTTCCTTCTCCTCATCTGTATGCTCACCATCCCCCAATCATTTGTAGTCGCTATCCTCATTTCCAGCTGCCTGACCCATGGGTATGAGGTTTAGCGTTGTCTGGGTTATGGATCAAGTCACATACAGAGGTCTGGTTAGTCGATGGTGGTGCTATTGATAGTTGGCAGGGTGCAATATTTGGTTTTCAGGGTCAGTTTGTTGGGACTGGGATTATATTCCCAGGCATCCTGTGCACTGGGAATTCAGTCACCATCCCCATCTCCCTGTTGATGGTTAATGAAGATGATTTTATGATTGAGTCTGGGTGCCCCTTGTTCCCTTCTGGCAGACCAACAGATTCTCCCCATCCATTGGCTGGATTCACACCCCTTCATTTGATTTATTAGCAGAACTCAATTTTTTTAGTTGGTGATTGCCCAGCCAATTTTGTTGATTTCATCGCTCCTGCTAATTTTTCACCGGTTGCCTCAGGCTTATTTGCCAATGACTTCCAATTTGTTTTTGTATTCCCTTTCATCTTACCAGGCTTCAATTTTGACTTGCTGGTATCCTGCGTCCACCCTTGCTTGGGAGACTTCTTTGGGTTCACCTTCTGCCATCTTTCCTCCTCCTGGACTGTCCATTCTGCTTAGGTTGGACGTTTCTCTGTTGGTCCTGGGATGGTTCTATCATCCATTGCATAAGATTTGGGGTTTGGATTTATAAATGGTTCGTCGTCCACTTTGGGTCATTTTGCCATTTCCCATTTCCACGCTTCTCTATGTGCCAGGTCTAATTCTTGTTGCTAGCATTTCATATCCGCTACCTCCGTTAAGTTGCACAGGATCCATTCTCTGGCTTTCAGGTGGAGGAAAGTCTTAGTACCCACCTTGGTGATTCCCCCAACAAGGTCATATTCATACTCCCATTTAGTTTTACCTTTATGATGGTGGCATTGAACCATTGTGTGGCCAGTCTGGTAGCAGAACTGGCACACTTGTTTGGCATCCTCCTGTTCAACATATACTACCCTATTGAGGCCGGGCAGGCGGATGAATCTGGGTAGAGCAATTTTGTTCAGTTTCATCCAGGGTGCCAGTTTGTACAGCGCTTCCACTGTCCGAGGGTGGAGGCACTTCATGATGTAATTGCCACCAGCTTGCCAGAATTCTTGTACTTCCCCATAGTATAACAATCCAGTCCAGATCACTTTATGCACCCACTCCAGTTTGCAATTGGTGGGGAGGTTCTGGAAGGTAACCCACCTTGCAGTTTGGTTGGCATATCTGGTTGGCTCCATTTGCAGATAAATCCCCTTATATTTGATGCCAATTTTGAGGAGCTTCTTGCAGTCCAACTCTCCTGAGATCGCTATATCTATATAGCCCCGTTTGGGGACCCAGTGATGATCAAAGTCCCCTCCAGCTAGGACTTCGTCTAGTTCCTGATAAATTGACAGTATCAGGTCAGACCATTCTTCCACCTCCACTAGTGCAGGTGGATTTGGATAGCACCTTTTAGGCATTATTTTAGTGCCTGGAGATCTGTAAAGCCCCCACTGATCAATTGATGGATGTATTCAATGTGGCTCCCTGCTCCGTTCCAGGTGTTGTCTTTGATATGCGCCACCGTGGCACTAAAAAATTTTGTTTTCACACTTTTTTTGGGTACTTTGGTGGGGGTCTTTCCCTTCAAAATCCAACTTACCAATTCATTGAGGCTGAAACCCCAGCTGAGGAACACTTCGAGCTGGCAAATGTTGATACCTCAGCAGCTGATACTTCTAGCCATTTGTGCTCCAATCTCTAGGCTCTGCCACTCTAGGGCATCCGATGGTGAGAACCCCAGTTGGTACCACTTGAGAGCAGATTCCGGGATGCACATTGGGTGGAGGTATTGTTGAAGGACCTCCAGCATAATCAAGCTACGCTGGCATCAGTCCCTTACTGTAACACTATTCCAGCCTTCATCCGTAAATACCCATGCCTTGTCTACTGGAACACACACTTTGCTCCATTGGAACGCTTCTGAGGGGGTGAAGCCTTCAGCGGCGTATGGGGCTGCTAATGTCAGTTCTGCAAAAGAGATTGCTTTCAATCCCAGATAGTTTTGATGTGGATCCCTGCTTTGAGCCATTCTTGGCCCAAGTCTGGGGTCATGACCCCTTTCATCGCTGTTGCCACCTGTGGCGAGATCTCATGTTCCATCCACAGTTGGGCTGATTGGGGGTGAACCCTGCTTCATCCCAGTCTGCAGCCTTGGTAAGTGTTGTGGCGTCACACCAGATTTTCCACTTTTTCAATTGGGAATGGTCAGCCTCTAATAGTTTTGTGAATCAGTTTAGTCACCCCCAGCTCTGCCCATTTGCGCACTAGGTCCATACTGGCCCCCGCTTGGAACCAGTATTTAATCTCCATCAGTGTGAATCTGTTGGCAGACCAGTTGATGGCCTCTTCCAGCGACCAATCCTGAAAGGGTCCCCATTCCACCGTTTTTTCCTTTGTCCAGCCCACTTTCATCAGGTTTGATGTGGTGGCTGGTGGAATTTGGGTGTACAACCAGTGTAAGGCCTTGGTTGCCTTGAACCCAGCCATGATCCACGGTAGTGCCTCCTCTGGGGAGAAAGTAATGTTATACCATTCCAGTGCTGTGTCACTGGAATGGAGTGTCAGGCCCATTTGAGGGCCATAGATGCATTTAGGAACCGTTTAGCATACTCAGCTAAATTTGTTGGGTTGAGGCCCGAGCTCCCAATGGCTTGGGTGTATTGTGCTGCAATACCCGCCTTATTGTACTTCATTGTGTTTAATAGGTCAATGCCGGCCTCCATCCAGGCTTTTGCATCTGCCAGTTTTAAATCTTCGCGGATTGCGGCCTCTATCACCTTGTAGTCCATAAGGATTTCATCCATTCCAGGGCATCTTTGATTTGAACTCAGAATGCCTTGAATTGTACCACCATGTCAATTGAGATTTGGGTGTCAAGCCAGCATTTGGCCGCTCCAGCAGAAAATTTATGGTTGCACTATATAGCTGCAATGGCTGGCTTGATACCTTTAGAGACCCACTGAGTTGCCATAGATTATGGAAACTGGAGGGCCTCACATTGTTTGACCTCGCAGGCAGACACGCCTTGGCGCACTAACATGTCTGACTGGATTGGTGTAAATTTTACCGGGGCCCTGGCCACTGACTTGACTGCTGTCAGGGTTTCCACCCCTTCCAGTAATACTTTTAGTTTTTTTTGCTGAACTCTCTTGGGTGTCCAATCCCTCAGATTTGGTCCCTGATATAGTTTCACCCCTGCCTTGGTTGGTCCCCAATGGATCATATTGGGTCAGCAATTGGCTATTCAGGATCAGCCATCAATGCATTGTTGAGCTAGAGCCCCTGTCAGAATGCCTTCATTGGGGATTGCGCCCAATAGGGTACTGGGCTTTCCACACGATGAATTACTCATGTTGCCAAATCAATTTTGGTTGGGGACCATTTGCCCCCCAACTGGGCCTTTTCAGAATTAGAGCCTGACTTGTTCTTCACTCAAATACCTTGAGCGGATTTGGTAAGTTTCTCCATGTTAGTAGAAAACTTTTTATAGCTTGGCTCTGTTGGTTTGAGCTGCCAATTTTTGTCATTCAAATCTGAGTCAGTTTTGGATCCTACCAATACTTCATCCAGGTTTTTTGTTTTATCAGCAATAATTTTCTCGCCCTGCAAGGCCCCAATCCCCCCTGCTGATTGAGGTTCAGGGGGGAATATTCCTGACTCTGCTGTTCTCAGCATCAGGCCTTGCTCCCGGAAGGTTGCTCTTGTCATCTGGGTGTCAGCGGTTATTGATCCTAAGGAAGTCAACCCCATCATCCACACTAGTCATTAGGGCTCCATGACCCATTGACGCATTCATGCATTTCATCATCATTCATGTTGCCAGATCGTTGCTTGACGTGCACATGGTAAATTGCCCTTCCCACATTTCTAGTCATGTCAGGGCTTGGGCCATCAGGAAGGTCATCAGATGGTATGTCCATCATAGCATCCTTTGTAATATTATTATTACTAAAAATTAATATTGGCGCAGGCAAGTTGTCTGTTTCTATGTGCTGCGCACAGATGGGCGGATTGACTTCCCTATGCTTGTGTGGTTGGACTTTGTTCACTGCTCTATATAATTGCAGTGCGTTCTGGCAGTTGGTTGTTCTCTCAGTTCTTGTTCAGTTCACTTTTTGCTATAAAAAATGATATTTGTGAGAGAGAAACAATGAGCTGATTATGCTAGAGGAGGTATTTTTAAAATCAATTGGACTTTTGATTCAAAGTTTTGATTTAGATAAACTTGTTAAATACTCAAATGACCACTAACCACTTAAGAACCATTTAAAATATCAAATCAGCTGAATATCAAACTGCTCAGTTGTAAAAATATAGCAAATATCATCAAAGTATATATAGAATTTTCACTTGTTACATATAAAACTTTTTATTTTACTATTAAAATAATGTTTTGAAATTTATTCTACTATTTGGGGTGGAGACAAATCCAACAAAGCAAAGATCACAAAATTGGTCTGGCCGTTCTTGAGTTATAAATGGTGTAACTAACATGACTTTGTTTTATATATATATGGTCTGTAATGGATATAAAAATCAATGAAAATAAGTGAATTGGCTTTAACTGGATGCAAAAATCAATAAAAGATATATGGTTTGGCTTGTAATGAATGTGAATTGCTTGTAAACCCCTGTAGTAAAAATATAAAGTTACTTGATAAGTAATGATCCAGATGTTTGGTCAGATCACTTGCAAAATTAGCCAAATTGAGTTCCCACTCACCTTAGCTTCTATCTCAAGTAGATTTAAAAGGGTATATAGATGAATGAACCACTGATATAGCTATCTCTATTGGGCTTAAAATCTCAAAGAGCTTGATTTACAGCTATGCACCCACTAAAATATTTATTGGGTAAATTAAACTAAAGTCATTTTAATACAGGTACACCTAATTCCCTAGCTTCCTAACAGATAACATACAAGATAAAGAGCCATATTTAGGAGTGTCAGTCAAATAAAAATAGTTATATAAATAATCCACTCTACTAAAAAGATAGCAAAAACTACATATTGGCTTGATTGAAAAAGCACTTCTCTGATACTGATCTTTACCAGGTACAAAAGGATTAGAAAGAAATTTTTGTCCTAAACATTAATAAGTATCAACTGATTTAATCCAACTTTGACCTCAAAGCTCTATAAATTAATCTAAACAGAGATGATTTTATATTCACAGCATCTTTGGGATGCTCAGTTATCTATAGCAATCTAAATGATAGATAAACAGGTTTAAATTAAAAACAGTAACCTCTATCACTAGTTCATTTGTAGTAGGATTATACTGAAAAAGTAGATCTTTTGATGTTGCTAGTTATCTTGAGATAGAACCATTTAAGGTCATGTATCATGTCTTATGACATAATTGTGGGCACAGACAATAAATTCAAGGAGGAGGTTAGTAAGGCCAAAGGCATCAAGTGGATGCCATCCTTGACCTTAAATATACCTTTTATGAACGTTTGGTGAGGTCAGGTATGTCATTTTGATACCAAGGGGTCAAATGATTTGGTTACCAGCATTACATCAACAATCTTAATGTAAGTTATCCAGTTAACAAAAACAGGTCATTAAATTTGATTGTTTTAAGATAACAGAATATAAGACATGATGGGAAAATTATTAACCATTTGACTCCCATGCCAAAATTGACAATTAGACCTGAGAAGGGGTTGTCACAGAATTGGCTAAGAAGAACTAGACTGGGCTCCCAGTCAGGGTGCGTGAGCATCTGGTGGAGGCCCCAGAATGCCAAAGGCATATCAGTTTGAGCGACTAATATAAGTGGGGTTCTATGGGAGATATGAGTAAAGCAAAAGTTCAGTAATGTACCAAAGGCCCCCAAGGCAAACCAGATGGTTGCATTGGGGCAGCCGCGAGTCTAGTGGGGCAACCCCAAGGGTGGGAGAGGGCAGGGAGGAAAATGACTCTTCCAGGAATTGCAGTTGCTGGCCTTTAGATTTGGATAGGGGGCTTGCGCACCAGCGAGGGATGGCACAGAGGCTGCCACATTATTGTAAATATGAGCGGAGGTATGGAAAACCCCATGAGAGGGGCTGGGACTGAGCTTCCCCTGAAGGGGGCGCTCTAGGTCCTGCTGGTGGACTGGGCCAGCAGCGGCAGAGGCGGCTATGGAAGCCAAACCCATGCATGGCGGGGCAGGGATGCCTGGGGCTGCTCTAACTGGGGAGAAGTTTCAGCGGACTCAGCGACCTAATGGATGGAAGGGCCTCCATTAAATGGACGCATGAAAACAAATGGAGCAGTGGGTTCATCATTGGGGGTGAGGCGGATTATTGCATTTACAATCTTTTGCCATGTGGTGGGATCAAGTGACCAGATAATCCAGTCAGTGAACATTGGCAGGAGGATTTGGGTGACAGCGCGCTTCATCAGATCAAACAGCAGAATTTTTATAAATTTTCAAAGGGTAGATGAAGGCCGCGGCAAACTAGGCGGATATTTCAGATTTTATTCAACAAAATGAAAAGAATGAACCAACAACTGCCCTTGGCTGGGGCATTTGCCTTTTAAACTGGGCTATATGCATGGGGAGGTATAGAGGGATTGATCATTTGGGGGTTGGGGAAGGGATTTGGTTGGCTGGATCAGAGGGGGTAAAAGGCTGCTCCCAATTCTGGCAAAAGCTTGGAAAATTTTTGCAAATTTTCCCAAATTCTTGGAGCCAAACCAAGTCAATACTACTGATCTGGGTCCTGGTGACTCGAGTCAGCCTGTTCGCACAGCTTGGGAAGTTCAGATTTGTCCTGGGAGGCAGGGGTCCATGAATCAGATTATTTGTGATTTGAGCCAGTCCCTCTATTGAGCTACTCGTGCAATCTGAACTCCCTGGATCCATATCAGAGTGTTGGGGCAGATGATATGGGTCATTCAGGACTGGGTTTGCAATCTGAGCCATATTCCAATCTAGCTTCTGAAGCAGGCCATACTGAACCAGCTCCCCAGTCCAGAAATTGCCAGCCAGGCTCAGATGTTGAGAATTGCCATTTTCCCAAATTTTGGACTTGGTTTGCCTAGGGGTGGGTGGTCCCAAGGGCCTCTCTATGCCCCCTGATGTGTGCAATCTCTCTGCAGACCCCTTCTATCAAACTTACCAGGATTGAAGAGGGGGAAGAGGTGGGAGTGGGATATTTTTGGGTGGGAAAGCCATCACCCAGCGCTTATCTATCACATGGGCTAGGTAGCCCAACTGTGACAGAGGGTCCAGGAGTATTGGGGCCCCTTTTCATCCAGAAGGGGTGCTGGTCCCCAGGACTTACACTACCCTTTCCTTTTTTTGACAGGGAGGATTCCACCCCCGGGGGCATGACCAAAGCATAGTTCTTGTGGCGCTCTGGTAACTTTATAGCCAGAATGGCTGCAATCTTCTGTGGGAGGGCGAGGGGCTGTCAGGTGGGAGGCGTGGAATTCCTCTATCAGGTCCTTGCAGTTTGTACAATTGCGCGTGTTCACCTAGCTGTTCTCATATGAGGGGTAACCTTTCCAGGTGATCAAGTACTGAATGGATCGGCAGGACCTTTGGAAAGCTACAATGGCCTCCAGCTCTGCTTCCTGGGATTCCCTGACAATGATTGTCTTGGGGGATGTTGGCCTTTCCCCCTTAAAGGGGGTTAGAAGGGAGGTGTGGAAAGCATTGTGCTGCTTTTGGTGCGCGGGCAGTCTCAGGCAGTAGGCTCCGTTGCCTAAATCCTTCTTGACCTTGAAGGGTCCTGAGCATTTGTCTGCAAGCTTGCGGGTGGGGGCTTTCAGGGGAAGGTTGCGGGTATCTAACATGACAAGGGACCCAACCATGATCTCATGCCCTGGAAGCCGCTTCTGATCAGCAAACTTCTTGTAGTCCTCAATGGACTTTGTCAAGTCTTTGTGACCAGGTTGTGCATCTTGTGGAGAGAGCTTATGCGGTCCTTGGTGGCAGAAACTGCTGAGGAGAGTTGGGGACCAATCTGGAAAGAGGGGTTATACCCCAGAGTGGCCTCAAAGGGAGAGAAGCTGATGAGGAATGGAGGGAGTTGTTGTACATGAACTGTGCTAGGGTAGGTCCTTGGCCCAGGTGTCTTGTGAGGCTGTCGCATAGCAGCACAAGTACTGCTCCAGTACCTGGTTCACCCGTTGGTCTGCCCATTAGACTGGGGGTGGTAGGCAGTGGATCTACAGGGCTTGATGTGAAGGAGGGTCAACAACTCTTCCCAGAACTGGGCTGTGAACTGTGTTCCCCTGTCACTCACTATCTCCTTGGGGAGACCAAACATGGCAAAAACATGGTTGACAAATAAATTTGTGGTCTCCACTGCAGTAATAGAGGAGAGACAGGGGATGAAGAGTGCCAACTTGGTAAATTGGTCCACGACTACCATTATTGCATCAGAGCCACATGAAGGTGGGAGCTCCACGATGAAGTCCACTGAGACCAAGGTCCATGGCCCCTCAGCCTGCTGTAAGGGGTGTAACAGTCACTTCTTTCCAGAATGATCCAATTTTGCCCAGGAGCAGGTGACACAACGAGAGATCCAATCAGGAATGTCCTTTGAGGACCCAGGCCAATCATAGGTTCTCATTATGAGATCTGCACACTTTTTGATACTGGGGTGGCTGATGGCCTGGGGGACGTGGTGTTCCTCAATGACATGGCTGCATAGGGAAGGAGGAACTCAAACCCTATCATGGAACCATATTGTTCCATCATGCAAGGTATATGGAGTTCTCTTGGGGCGCATGGACTCTAATTCAGCCAGAAGCTTGATTCCTTCAGGGCAGCAGGTTTGGGAAGTGAGGATGTGTGGGAGGGGTGGAGTGTCAGTGTCTACATCAGCGAAGGATACAGTAGGGGGCCAATGAGAGGATTTGGGAGGGGGGCACTACCATCATAAGGTCTAATGGGTCCTCCTCCCCATTGGGGAACAGGGAGGGGTTACAGCTGAGCATGTCCGGCAAGGCGTTCAGGGGACCTTTGATGAATTTGTACTTAAAATGGAACCCACAGAGGTCTTGATAAGTGTGAGTTTGACGGTTTCCTAGCTTCTGAGGTTTGTGGTAGTAGAGCAGGTCCTTATGTTCCGTCCAAACAGTAATTTCGTGCAGGGCGCCCTGCAGGAGATATCACCAGTGGGTGAGTGACCATGCCACCGCCGCTAGCTCCTTATTGTATATTGGCCATGCATGCTCTGTTGCAGTAAACTTCCAGGAGTAATAGGCCACCGGGTGCTCAGCTCCCTTGTGCTCCTGTAGCAGCATGGCATCCACTGCCACAGATGAGGCATCGTAGGCTACTATGAAGGGGCAGGATGCGTTGACATGCCGCAGGACAGGGGCTGTGAGAAACACATCCTTGATAGCCTCAAAGGCCTGCTGGCACTCGGGGGACCATTTAAAGGTGGCGTTCTTCCTGGTGAGGGGTGCAGGGGTGCTGCCAGTTGGGCAAGAGCGGGGGAAAATTTCTTCAAAAAGGTGACAGTGCCAAGAAAGCTTTGAAGCTGTTTTTGAGTGGTTGGGGTAGGCCAAGACTGAATAGCCTCCAGCTTGCAGGGGGACGGCATACCCATCCTTCAGGACAAGATTCCCTAGGAAGGTAACCTTGTCCCTAAAGAATTCGCAATTGGAGGGTTTAACGAATAGCCCTGCTTTGTGGAGGGCTACCACTACCACTTTGAGGTCCCTGACGTGTTTTTCAGAGGTGGGGGAATGGACCAAAATGTCGTCAATATAGGCCACTGCACATGAGAAACGCAAGTCTCCCAACACATCGTCAATGAGGCGCTGGAAGGTGGCTGGCGCATTCCTCAATCCAAACGGCATCACTCTGAACTGGAAAAGCCCCAGCGAGTGCGGATAGCTGTGAGCCACTCCTGTCCCCTCGCCACCCTCACCTGATTGAAGGCGTTCACCAGGTCCAACTTCAAGAAGACGTGAGACTTGGCAATGGCCTGGGTGATGCTCTGCTCTAAGGGTAAGGGTCAGGGATGGTAATGTTGTTGAGGTGACCATAGTCGACGCAGGGGTGCAGGGACCCATCTTCTTTTTTGGCAAAAACTATGGGAGAGGCGATCGGGGAAGATTTCTTGATGAGCCACCCCTTCTCTATCATGTCGTCCAGACAACTGCTGAGAGCTCTATCCTCTTCCTTGATATAGGGGTAGAGGGGACAGTTGATCTTAACTAGGTTGACTGTCAGCTGGAATGTCAAGTCATATTCAGAGTGTGAAGGGAGCTTGGATGCCAGTGACATGTCAAAAGATGGCCTTATATGGGGCTAGGAGGGAGGGAAAGTCAGGAGGGAGGTCAACTAGGATAGAGTCTGGTGGGGCGATGGAACCAAGGGAGGTGCCCTGGGGAAGGGTCTTTAGCAAAGAAAACTCACCACTTAACTTGAGGTTTTTGAACAACAAGGAGTTGGTTGCAAGATTGATATGAACTTGTTTTCGGTGCCACCAGCCCACCCCCAAAATCACAGGGTAGAGCAAGTCCTATACCGCTGAGAAGTGATCGGTGAATCCAAGTTCATAAACTGAGAAGCACAATGGATGTTGGATGCGGTGGGACATCATGGACTCTGATGAGGCGCCCAGGATGGATGAAGCTTCCTCCATTGTTAGGTCCAAGGACTGTGCCACGCCAAGGTCAATAAAGTTACCCGCCACTCCAGTGTCAAGAAGGGCTTGCACTTTGATTTCCCCTGACTTTGAGGGAAAGGAAATGGGAAGCAAGAAGTATTCTTTGTCCTCTTTATTGGGGTGAGCCAGCGAAAGGGCACCCAAGGAGAGGCCATAACCCAACATTAGGAGAGACTGGCCTGGGGGCGCAGGGGTGGGGTGCAGCTGATCTGGGGTCTCTACCACTTCCTTGTCCCACATGGGTAGACGAGGGTTAATATGCACACCCGCTCCACTCTCTTCAGGGGGAGGGGACACCCTGGGGGACAATCTCATCACACTGAGCAGACTCTGAACACTGAAGGGCCCAACAATCCAGCCTCCTGATCTGGGCTGGGGGCCGGCAGTACCATAGGCAGGGGTTCCCCTGGGGGAGGTAACCAAGGCGGCCACCAAGGGGGAGCAAAGGGCAGCTAGACCAGGGGGACGCTTCCCTTGGCCGCAACCACTGGCAGGGGGAGGTGTGGTATGGGGTGCCTTGGGGGTGGCAATGGGACATGTGGGGCTGTGCCAGGGCCTGGCCCCAATTGCAAGGGCCACAAAAAACGCGACCTCTAAGGATCCAGGGAGAGGATCCCAAGCTGTATGGGCCGCCGCAGTGGGGTTCAGGGCAGCTCAGAATGTGGAGACCGCAATTTCAATAGGGATGGGGACCGTTGGAGCTAGGACTGTGAAGGCCTCAATCAGGGAGGGTAGATCCATGGCTGTCTGTCCCAAAGTAAACAAGTGAAGGAGGCGCGCCAGTCTTGACTCAGGGACCTGGACCGCTGAGGTGACCAATTCCAGCAAGGGGGTGGGGTTGCTTGGCTTGGCATCAGAGCGGAGCACTCCCCTGACCCAATGGTGGGCATCCCCATCCAGGGCGTCGAGGAGGGCCACGCTCTGCTGTGCATCAGAGGGAAGCGGGGATTTTCCACCATCTGCAGTGAGGCGCACCTGGAGCTCTGCCAGGACGCCCAGAATTTGATCAGCTGCCTCATCAGAAGGGATAGGGGGAACCCCAACCCTATTGCATTCACTGATGGGGTGGTGCTCTCCATTGGTGCTTGGCAGGGTGGGGACCAATTCAGCTGAGCCTGGTGGCAGGCCCAGATGAACAAGGCGACCGCCCATCAGGAGAAGGCCAGGTCACAGAGGGAGAGCACATTCAGAGTGAGGGCGTAGGCCAGTGAATCAACCATCCCAGCGAGGAGGGCAGAGAAGGCCGAGACTAGGGGTCAGTTCATTATGTTACAGGTTTGGCTAAGAAGAACTAGACTGGGCTCCCAGTTGGGGTGCGCAAGCACCCAGTGGAGGCCCCAGAATGCCAAAGGCATAGCAGTCTGAGTGACTAATAGAAGTGGGGTTCTATGGGAGACGTGAGGAAAGCAAAAGTTCAGTAATGTACTAAAGGCCCCAAGGCAAACCAGATGGTTGCGTTGGGGGCAACCGCAAGTCTTGTGGGGGCTACCCCCAAGGGCGGGAGAGGCAGGGAGGATGAAAACTCCTCCAGGGTTCGCAGTTGCTAGCCTTCAGATTTGGATAGGGGGGCTTGCACGCCAGCGAGGGACAGCGCAGAGGCTGCCACGTTATTGTAAATATGAGCGGAGGTATGGCAAACCCCATGAGAGGGGCTGGGACCGAGCTTCCCCTGAAGGGGGCGCTCTAGGTCCTGCTGGTGGACTGGGCCAGCAGCGGCAGAGGCGGCTATGGAAGCTGAACCCATGCACAGTAGGGCAGGGACACCTGGGGACTGCTCTAAATGGGGAGCAGTTTTGGTGGACTTGGCGACCAAACAGATGAAAGGGCCTCCATCAAACAGATGCGTGAAAATGAACGGAGCAGCAGGTTCATCATCAGGGGTGAGGCGGATTATTGCGTTTATGATCTGATGCTGCATGGTGGGATCAAGAGACTGAATTTCCAGTCAGTGAACATCAGCAGGAGGATTTGGGTGACGGCGCGCTTTGTCAGATCATATGAAAATTTTTTATAAATTTTAAAAGGGTAGATGTAGGCCGCAGCAAACTAGGCAGATATTCTGAATTTTATTCAACAAAAGGAAAAGAATGAACCAACAACTGCTTTGGCTTAGGCAGTTGCCTTTTGAACTGGGCTATATGCTTGGGGAGGTATTGAGGGATTGGTCATTTGGGGGTTGGGAAAGGGATTTGGTTGGCTGACTCAGAGGGGGTAGAAGGTTGCTCGAAATTTTGGCAAAAGCTTAGAAAAAATTTGCAAATTTTCCCAAATTCTTGGGGCCAAACCAAGTTAATACTATTAATCCAGGTCCTGGTGACTCAAGTCAGCCTGTTCACATGGCTTGG
This sequence comes from Massospora cicadina, assembly GCA_022478985.1. NCBI lineage: Eukaryota > Fungi > Entomophthoromycota > Entomophthoromycetes > Entomophthorales > Entomophthoraceae > Massospora > Massospora cicadina. The sequence goes on along the minus strand of JAKSZP010016197.1, from coordinate 24,234 downwards.
GCAGTTCAGATTCATCCCGGGAGGCAGGGGTCCATGGATCAGATTATTTGCTATTTGAGCCAGTCCCTCTATTGAGCTACTCGTGCAATCTGAACTCCCTGGATCCATTTTAGAGCGTTAGGGCAGATGATCCAAGTTGTTTGGGACTGGGTTTGCAATCCAAGCTGTATTCCAATCTGGCTTCCAAAGAAAGCCAGTATGGACCAGCTCCCCAGTTCAGAAATTGCCAGCCAGGCTCTGATGCTGAGAATTGCTATTTTCCCAAATTTTGGACTTGGTTTTCCTAGGGGGTGGGTGGTCCTAGGGGGCGGGTGGTCCCAGGGGCCTCTCCATGCCCCCTGATGTGTGAAATCTCCCTGCAGACCCCTTCTATCAAACTTACCAGGATTGAAGAGGGGGAAGAGGTGGGAGTGGGATATTTTTGGGTGGGAAAGCCATCATCCAGCGCTCATCTATCACATGGGCTAGGTAGCCCAACTGTGACAGAGGGTCCACTGGAGTCTTGGGGCCCCTTTTCATCTGGAAGGGGTGCTGATCCCTATCCAGTTGCAAGGGCTGGTCCCCAGGACTTACAGGGGTTAAAGAAGTTACATTAATTGATCCTATGGAAAAATTGATGGTTGGTAAGGCTCAAATTGACACTAGGAAAATTCTGTCAGACTAATTTGACCCAAAGATACCCCTGAAATGAAATCCTGCTCCATCAAAATTAGGGATCATTGGAACATCATGTGATTATCACAGTAGGTGGCACTCAATGCATTAATTTTAAGATGAATCCACAAAAGGCTAATATTAAGAATCATTTCAACAATCAACTTAAGTGACACTAAGTCTCATTTAACCTGGTACAGTCAACCTACCTTTTTGCTTTATCAAAAATATGCTACAAAGTATTATAAAATCTGGATTGCATTACCTGACCAAGAGCCTCCCATCCAAATTTCCCCCTCTATTTACTTCTATTAATCCTTTTCCTTATGGGGTTTATATTATTAAGTGTGACATATAAAATCCCTATTCTATATTACAATAGAGTTGAATCATTAATCCTATATCTCATTTTGTACTTGACTTTATAAGCCCATTTTGCCATAAATACCATAGGATGGATACCCTAGTTAATGGGGCCTAAGTGTGACTTGGCACCCTTAAAAAACTTGTTGTGAGTCTTAGATTATATAAATATTGACTGATGGGCTTCTTGGGCATAGCTGTAAGTCCAGGGGAACGTCCCCTTTGCATGGATTGGGCAATTTTCCCATTTCCAAATAAGAAGGGCCTGAAGAGGGTGGCTGTACCCCTCGTCACCCAGGGCGACCTTGCCCACATGGTAGATGAGCGCTGGGTAACAGCGCTCCCTCTGAAGATTCCTCCCCCAGTACCCACGCTCACCTCTGCCAAACTTGTCCGCCAAATTGAGGAAATCTGCGCCAAGATTAATTAATTGAAAATAAAAGGTCCAAAACTAATGGGAATAAAGTTTAATGATTGGAAAATAATAGTTGAGAAGGGACAAGTACTGAATTCTCACCTGGAATCACCGATGGTTTCAACATAGTCAGCAGTACAATCACTAACGCCAAAAACCCCTCAAATCGTCAGGCATGATCCCCAACGAGCAGATGGTACCTTTGGGGGCTATTGCAGATAGTTTGAAACCCCTATCTAAAGAATCAGAACTTGCATCTGATGCAACTAATTTGGTCAGACAAATGCCACAGTGATAGGGCATGGGCGGGTTGGGCATCCCAAACCTGTTTCTGATCCATTGGGACTACCCCTATGTGGGGTGGCCCTAGGGGTTCCTGTTGCCTGCTGGGCCAGATGCGATCATGCTAACTGATGTAAATACAGTAGAGCCTCAGTACAGGCGTTTGTGGACAAACTGATAGCAACTTGGCCTGCCACCAAATCCTTTGATGTCAGTTCTAATTGAAATTATATTCCCCTTTCCCCAAAAATTCACCAGTTTGAGTCAGATTTGAGGGCTCCAACCCCTCCTTGGACCTACTACTAAATTCAACAACTATTTATTCAGTTGCATCATACTGAGGAAATTGTTGGTCGATTCTCTTTATTTTCTCAATAAGATTTTCGCTACTACCCAATTTTTTATTTTACTTCAATTCTTCTTTCTGAAGTCCTGATAGCACTAACTTGGTGGCCTGTTGGCCCCTACACTGGATGGGATTTACCAGTTTTGATAATTACAATCACTCCCACGTAGTCAACTGGATCCAACGTGCAAGAAACTTCTGGGAATTCAACCCCATTATTAAAGCTATCTGCTATTAAAATATTGGAATTTTGTGGCCACATATATCTCAATTTCAAGCAAGGATCCGCCCATTTGTCTCTACTTTAGTGATGAACTCTTCTGCCAGTAATCCTTTAGTAGTAAATCCAGTAGAGCAATCCCCTACAACAAGACTTACAGGGTTTAGGGTTGTTTCTGTTAAGTTCATTACCAGATTTCTTTTCACGCTTGTCATACATCAACAAGTCATTGTTGCCCAATTTGCAGCTCCATACAATGTTGTATTAGTGTCAATGCCACTGGCATTCTGGCTTGCTTTTTGGGTGCTCATGCATCCCATCTGGCAGGCTGGTCTAAACTTCTTCTGCCGTTTTCCTGACAATAGCATCATTGAGCTCAAAAATGAAATCCCAACAGGCTGTTGCTCACTAAAGGGGTCACAGCCAATGCTTAACAATACCTGCAACTAATTGATTGCACCATGGAAGATAACCCAATTGGATAGTGTAGCCTGCCAGGTCACAAAGGAAGGGGTGGATAAGATGACCAAATAAGAAGTATATTTTTATCACATTTAAAGAAGTTCAATAAGATCCATTGGTGATTGCCAAATCTCATCGTTTAACATGAGTTTTAAAAAAAATAGTTTGAGACTTACTTCATGGAGTCATTAACCTGAATAAAGAGCCAGCCACAAAAAAAGCATCCGCTGTGGACAGGACTCTCATGAACCTATATGAATCCAGTTTTCTCTCAGAGACATATGGATCAAGTTCAAATCTATCTTTCTAAATCATGCAATTTGTACACCCTGCGTTTAATCATGACATGTCTTTAATAGGAGTCCATAATGAGGAACTCCACTATCACATCAATACCCAAGGGGCCTTATGGATGGCCTATGATTAGGTATATGATTTAGCATCACAAAATATAGGGAACATCCACTTTTTGATTAAATTGAACCATTCCTACATAATTCATCTCCATAATTAAATGGGGACTATTGATTTGGGTGTTATCAATTATGTGGAGAGGGCTATGAAGCTTCCCCAAAAGGACATCATGGAGTTAAACAATAATACCAAGAGATTACTTGATGCCTTTTGCCCAGGAGCTCCAAAGACAAGACGCTGAAGCTCATGGTGAAATGGTGGCCCTAAGCTTCTACTAGCTGTCATATTGAGGGGGAACATATCTGTAACGTGTGGGTTCATGCCAATAATGATGAAGGAGTTGGGAAGTACAAGCCATGTCACCAACCACATGACTGAAAACCCCGCAGAGAATCACAACCCTGAACCTGCATGTCATTACCAGAATTTGTGACATATTTGTGGACCATGGTTCCAGAGATGCTGCATGCAAGCAGCAGCGTCTGGCTCCATGACAAGGCTATGAACAAAGCCAACGCCTGGCCCAGCTTGCTGGTGGAGCTCATCTTTCTGGTTGATTTAAATAATATTTTTGCTTAAAATAAACTTTAAACCTGATTTTAGGCAAGCAATAACATTGATAAATTATTGGTAATTTATGATAAAATTAAACTGTATTTTTGATTATGGTTTTCCTCATTTTAAAGCCATTAAATAGTAAAATAATTAAATACTAATTTAGACTATTGAATGAAATCCAAATCATCGTTTGAAAAACCCTGCATCCCAGTGGATTGCAATTTAAAGGATTCAAGACACTAGTCATGCCACATGCCAGATTTGCCTCTGCTATCAAATCCTTAAATCCTTAACTGCCATTGTGAACTCCATTTTGTTCTTTCATTATTTCCAAATCCCCAAATTTGACCTCCAGATTCAGAGCCAAATCCAAAGTTCCATTAATGAGGTCAATTTGCGGATCTGGCTGGGCCCAATCTTTCACAATATCAAGCTTTCTTGAGGCTCAGCTTAAGCCCTATGACAAATTGATGAGCTGGAGGCCCATCAATCCTCCAAGTCTCAATCAGTACAATCCAACATTATTTTTTGCCCATGTTGAGCAGGATCTGGAATCCCATGTGAATTTGGTGTCTACTATTTCCATTACTGAGCAACTTAAAGCTTGGAGAGTGACAAAAGAGGCAATTCACCTAGTCAAGAAAATAATAATTAAGTCTACCATTGCCTCAATAAAACTGAGAAATGCTGAAACTCTCTTACAGAAGAGCTGAAAGCCAAGACCAACAATCCTCTTCACGCGCTTAGTGCAGAGAGATGAAGGTGAACTTTTTCACTTTGGAGTACTAGAGGATGAGAACAAGCTTCTATGAACTTAATACTCATTGCTTGCTAACAAATTTATTATTTAGACATTTATGTTAAGAACTTGTAGAATGATAAATTATTTCTTGGAAGAAGAATTATACTGCTGGATGTTACGCCAAGGCTTACTCTGGAGGAAATGGAACAACATCTCAATCCCCTATAGGATCAGATATATTGACTCTTGCATAAAGTTGAACAGAGTGACACCCATACCAAAATTACTAATCCAAAGTTCCCAGATTACACGTCATTAAATGATTGGAGGCCACTACCTTCAAACTGATCTTCAAGGATTGTTTACATCTGGCAAAGGAAGTATCAAATCTTTAACCTATGTCTACAAAGTTATAATGGAAGGTTTGACTGACCATCAAAAGTTTAATAATATATATCCTGTTTAAGCTGTATGGCTCAAGAGGTTATGGTACCTCACATGGATGACCTGCACACCTGAAGCGAAGTGAAGAAAGTGCTCATCAAAGGCTTTTGGTTCCAAGCAAAGTTTGGGTATGAAGAAGTAGGCCTTCATGAGAATTGTGCTACACTGAAATAAAACCCTGGCAAAATTTTTAGATTGTATTTTCATTGAGGCCCAAACGCTGTTGACCTTAAAGATGCTTACATTGGACAATGCCATAGCCACTGTCATCGCTAGTTTACATAGTAATTCTGACCTAGCCCTGCATGTCACATCTGTCAAATGAAGCTTCAAATCCATCTTAGACATTAAAGAATCCCTTCTAGATGTGTAACAGATCAGGCTGCACTTGACCCGCACATTGCTTCAGATCAGGCTGCACTTAATCCGCACATTGCATCAGATCAGGCTGAACTTAATCCGCACATTGCTTCAGATCAGGCTGCACTTAATCCTCACATTGCTTTGATAGAAAGGGCCTCAACTAGGAGAGAAGTGTCAGAGGATGATTTGAGAGAGTTGGAGTTGGTGATGAGTCAGACAGGGAGTTGAGGAATTGAGGGTGAGAGATTTGACATTCTGAGATTGAGATGCAACTGAGAGAATATGACGTCAGGGTTTCAAATGGCGTGGATGATGATCCAGTGGGATGAGAAGTCTTCATGAGCAATTTGTTGGATGGTGTTCAAGAAAGCCTAGTGTAGGAGGGGAAGCTTATTAGAAGACTAGCAGATTGCTATTTATAAGGGGATGTTTTGGGCCTTAATGGCCAGTTTCATCTACTAAGAAGAATCGGGAAATTCAAATAAACACCTTACTATTAAAAATCTAATTTTTATTCTATTCAAACTATATATTATCAGATCAAAGTAATGAGCTCAACTAGTGAGTTTGGCGTGGCGTTGGCGTTATTCTCAGCCCTCTTATGGAGCCAGACCCTGCTGTTGATGTGCAGCGTCATGGGAACAGTAGTGCGGGAATAAGTGGCAATTATGAGACATGGTGGGATGGTTTGGGATGGGTTTCTTCAGGCACGTCCATACTTTGGTCAGCAACATAGCTCTTACTACCCAATCCTTTGTGGCATATTAGCATGAGCCCACCCGTTACATTAGACAAAACTCAAATACATTTTTGTCAGTCTTGTGGGAGCTCTGAGAAGAGGTGGTGCCCCAGGAGGGAAGGAATGGTATCGCCATGTCTTGAAAGTGGTGGTGGTGATTTTTACATTAACATTTGTGATAAGAGAGGTGGTTCAGGTAAGGGTGCAAGACCCGTGGAGGTGGTGAAGAGCCATATAATATCTAAATCTCCAAAAGGTTTGGCGGCATTGCCCATGAAAGCTTTGGATAAAATTTATCAGGTTGTGTCATGAGATCAAATTTAAGCATTTTTGGCTCAAGTGGCAGTAGGAGAGTCCCCTTTCTCAATGCAGATTGCACAAATTGTGGAGGCATTACCATTGGACCTGGCAGGGTGGGTGCAATAACTGATTGAGGAGCAAGGTCGCCTTCCAGGTTTAATGGATGAGTGTGTAGATTTGATTGATCAGGCTGCCTGTCTGGATGAGGCGCAGGATGAGGCGTGGTCATCTTTGTTGACGGTGAGCTAGAGGCGTGGATCAGTTGATGAATATGCACAGATTTTTTTGCCCTTTAGCAAAAGCAGCATAAGTGTCAGATTTGCAATCATCTTGAAATTTTTGACAGGGGTTGCAAGCAGATATGTTGGCAGCTATGGCAGCTGCCAAAGTTCAGGGTATGTTGGCTGAGAAATTGCATTGGCGGTACAGGGTGAGAAACAATTAGCTTTGGCACAAAACTTACAGGAGGATTCTATGTCTCCAGGAAGGGCACAGTCACCTACAGTGGTTCATAAAGGTCAATGAGGGTGGCAGGGATCACCCAGAAATTTTGGAAATGTCCATGGAGGGTTCTGCCAGGGAAACGTTGAGGAGTCAGGGAGAACAGGGGGTCAAGGACATAGGAAGGATAATGGTCCTAAAACTACTTACCTAAAGATTTGCAATCTGAAAATGCTTTGAAAATTAATTTACCTTTTTGCTTTATAATTGGTTATTTATTCCAGTGAAATTATATTTGCAAGGTCAGATGGAGAAGGTGATGGCCCCTGATGGATACAGAGGATGAGGAAAACTATGTGAATATGCCCTAGCGGAAAGTTGATGTTGGGAATGCAGAAGGGTCCTGAGGTGGTGTTTGCTGACGTGTTAAGGAAGGCTCCCTCATGGCATTTGGAGCCTTGGGTAGTTGTTCAGCAGATCCCGTTTTGGTTCAAATAGAGTTTCTGTGTAATCAGGAATCTGGCCCATCCTTTGGTTTTGAAGTTGTAGTGATGGATTGGTTCTGGCGCAGGTTGATTTGCCATTTAATACAGTTACTTTGAATCCTCAGATGGGGCCTCAGATGAGGTGGAATATGGTGGTTGGAAGTGATTCCAAATAAATTCAGAAATATGGGTAGAGTTCAGGAGGGAGAGTTACCCGTAGAATATCACAACTTTAAGGGTGTATTTGGTCCTATAGAGAACTCGCCTTTTTTCCCTACTGGTTCTTTTTCATTTTCATTCCAGTTTAAGTAGGGGTCAGAGCTTCCCCAGGGATTCCTGGTATACCCTCTTAACCAATGAGCAAAAGTAGCATTGGAGAGCCATATGAGTCTAATATTGGACAAAGGATTAATTGAGCTTTCCAAGTCACCAGTTGTGTCTCCTATATTACTGGTGCCAAAAGTGAGTGGCAAACTAAAACATGTGTGGAATTCTGACGTCTGAATATGGTCACTGAACCTGATCCATATCCAATGCCTTTGGTGGAGGATATTCTCCCAATGGTTACCAGTTGCACCATTTATACAAAGTTAGATCTTGTGGATTCATCCAATCAGAAACTGGTGAGACTAGAACATTAAAGGTACACCACGTTTAAGTGTTACTTGGGGGTGTTTCATTATTGTGTGATGCCATTCATTCTTAGAAATGCCTCAGCAGTGTTTCAGCAGATGATCAATAATGTCCTTGGAGGAATGAGAAGTCGATGCTGTGCCACCTATATGGATGAAATCTTGGTGTTTTCAAGGTCTTGAGAGGATCATGTCTGAGATTTCCAGAAATTTTTGGGGGCAGTTGGCCGGATTGGTCTGAGAATGAAACCTTCCAAGTGTGAATTTAATTGGATTTTGGTGACGTTTCTATGCAATGTGGTGTTCCAGGATGGATTATTAGGGCCAGATAAACTGCGCGCAGTATGAGCATTGAAGTCCCCCACTGATCAAATGGGGGTGCAGAGTTTTTTGGGAACATTGAACTTCCTATGACAGTTTGTGAGAAATCTATATCAAATAGCCTTACCTCTCACGCATCTAATGCAGGATGTTCCATTTATCTGGGGAAGAAAAGAGGAGCAGGCATTTGGATTATTAAAGGATAAGTTACTTATGGCACCTGTCTTAGCCCATCCAGATCCTGGGAAGCCATTTGTGGTAGAAACTTATGCTTTAAATTACTTTATAGGTGCGGTGTTACTACAGGAGGGGGAAGACGGGATCAAACACCTCATGTGTTTTTAGTCGCAAGATGATCTCCACCAAAACTAATTATTAGATATAAGATGAGGAACTGCTGGTAGTGATGGCGGCCTTGTGGGAATGGCAGCACCACCTGCTCTATTCCTGACACCCTTTTGTTATTCAAACAGACCATAGAGCATTGAAATATTATCAGGAACAAAGGAAGATGGACCACCAGCAAGCCAAATGGCATGTGGAGCTAGTATAATAAAATTTATGGGTAGAATACAGGCCAGGTTCAACAAATATTTTAGCAGACTGGTTGAGTCAGGATGCAGGCTTAACATATAAAAAGGATGAATTGGAGGAATTTAATATAGCCACAATGTTCAAACCAGATCAATTTGCGATGATTGAGGGTGGGGGGATTGAGTTAGGGGAGGAAGTCCACCAGAAGCAAGGAAGGTCGGAATTTGGCTGGCGATTAAAAGCCAAGATGGTGGAAGGACAGCCACACGGGTGCCATAGATCCTTCATGAAGAGGCGTGGGGTGGTATACCATGATTCTCGCATGTGGGTGCCAAATCCATTGTTACAATGGGAGGTTATTTGGGTATCTCATGATCATCCATTGGCAGGTCATCCAGGAGCAAAGAAGACAGTGGATTTGGTGCAGCAGGTCTATTTGTGGCCATGCCTGCAGAAGGATGTCAGGAAGTATGTGGGAGAGTGTTTGGTATGTGCAAAATTGAAACCCTCGAGGAAACCTCCATCTGATAAGTTAAACCCACTGCAGATACTAAATGCGCCATGGAGTTCAATTAGCGTTGACCTTATAATGGGTCTTTCAAGGGTGCAGGGGAACGATGCAGTTATTGTGGTCATGGATAGATTGACCAAAAATTCCGAGTTTTTCGCATGTACAGGGAGTTTTTTTGCAAAGGATGTAGTAAGGATTTTAATTAATGAACTATTCTTCTGGCATGGATTACCTGAGGAAATTGTTTTGGACCATGGTCCATGGTTTGTCTTGAAATTCTGATCAAGTTTTCTGGGAAATTTGGAAATCAGGCCTTGTTGATCCTCGGCGTACCATCCCCAATGTGATGGACAGATGGAAAGGGTAAATCAGATACTTGGGCAGTATCTCCAGTGTTACATCTCCAATTAGCAGGATGACTGGGTTCCATGGGTTCAGTTGGCCCGATTTTCTTATAACAATCGTTGTCAATCATCAATGGGAATGACTCCATTTTTGCAAATCTTGGTAAAAATCATAGATTGGATGGGGGATCAGTGGGTGGAGTGTGTCAGGGGGCGGGTGAGATGGCGTGTACCATGGTGGATATTGAGAAAAGGCTATAAGGAAATTGGGAGCAATCAGTGGCTCAGCAGAAGCATCAGGCAGATTGACAAAGAGCGCCTGATATGGAGTTTGAGCCTGAGGACTGGGCATTGGTGGCGTCTAAGAACTATGCTGTTTAAGTTAAGAGTCACAAGCTGGCATTGAAGTTTTTGGGCCCATACCAGATCATTTGAGCTATTAATAAGGTTGCTTTAAAATTGAAATTGCCAGAAGTACTAAGGCCCATCCGGTAATTCATGCTTACCAATTATGGGCGTTCAAAGGAAGGGATCTGGATCAACCAGGATTGTTAAACCCTAGGGAAGGGGATGTTCAGGGATATGAGGTGGAGTGGTTATTGGATGTGAATTGGGTGAGGGGCTGGCAGCAATTGCTGGTGAAGTGGGAAGGTTACCTGGTGGAGGAGGTGACGTGGCAGACAAAGGAAGAAAGTACGTGATGCCTGAGGAAGGTCCAGGAGTTTTAGGCCTCACAGGGAGGTAATGTAACGGATCAGGCTGCACATGATCTGCACATTGCTTCAGATCAGGCTGCTCTTAATCTTCACATTGCTTTGGTAGAAAGGGCCTTAACTAGGAGAGAAGCGTCAGAGGATGATTCAAGAGAGTCAGAGTTGGCGGTGAGTCAGATGGGGGTTGTGGGATTGAGGGTGAGAAATTTTGACATTCTGAGATTGAGATGCAACTGAGAGAATATGACGTCAGGGTTTCAAATGGCGTGGATGATGATCCAGTGGGATGAGAAGTCTTCACGAGCAATTTGTTGGATGGTGTTCAAGAAAGCCTAGTGTAGGAGGGGAAGCTTATTAGAAGACTAGCAGATTGCTATTTATAAGGGGATGTTTTGGGCCTTAATGGCCAGTTTCATCTACTAAGAAGAATCGGGAAATTCAAATAAACACCTTACTATTAAAAATCTTATTTTTATTCTATTCAAACTATAATATCAGATCAAAGTAATGAGCTCAACTAGTGAGTTTGGCGTGGCGTTGGCGTTATTCTCAGCTTTCTCATGGAGCCAGACCCTGCTGTTGATGTGCAGCGTCATGGGAACAGTGGTGCAGGAATACGTGGCAATGATGAGACATGGTGGGAGGGTTCAGTGATGGGTTTCTGCGGGCCTGTCCCTAGTTTGGTCAGCAACATGGCTCTTACTACCCAATTCATTTGTGGCATATTGGCGTGAGCCCGCCTATTACAAGATGTGGTTAATATACACAAGCCAGAGACCTCCTGAAAGGCCTCTACAAAACCCAGAGTGTATACCATAGAGAAAGCAAAGCCTAAGAAGGAGGAGTAGTTAAGTTGCAAGTACTGTAAGAACAACTATACCAACGATATTTATTTTAAGAAAAACCCTGCCCTTGTCAAGCAGGGAAAAAAGGTGGTCAGCTTAGGGTCAGGTACCTCTAAACTGACTGACCTAAAGTACTTGAAAGTGAAAATTGCCAAACACTCATCATGCATGCATTGAGAACAATTCCAACAATGTCTCTGAAGGAGTTTATGATGACAGGTTATTAGGTTTTAGGCAAACTCACTGATCCCACCATTCTGGACCATTTGAACACTGAAGATATAAACAATGCCCAGGATTCTGAAGGCATTTACCTCATTTAAACTTTTGAGCTGTGTTGCTCACTTTAGCTCTCAAGTCTACTGCATAGGTTCTGGTGTGTGCGTTGTGATATATTATTGATATAGTTATTGAATGGGTTGGCTATAATATGAAGACTATCACCCTGGTTAAATCTTAAAACCAACTTAAGTTATCCTTAATGCTAGACAGGTGATAACTCTCTTCCTTCTATCCTTAAAGATACTTCTAAACTAAGCAAACTTCTCCCTATGATTCTTCCTCTCTTTTGCAGGAAATGGCAGAAAACTTTAACAAGCATAATAAGCCTAAGGACATCTGATACTTCAACTCTAATCTCTAGAGTAAAAACACACCAATTGCATAATAGATTAAATATTGAAGTTTTTATGGATAGTAAAGTATCTTCTTCATTTACTAAAACAAGGAAACTTATAAGGATCCAGTGCCCAACTTTTCTGTTGGTGCCTCACAGGGAAATGGCAGCCGTTGCCAATGGATTAGCCCTCTGAAGTTGCACCCTCAAGGATCTTCCTCATCCACCTAGTCAGATTCTGCCACTGCCTAAAAATGTGACTTCTTCTGGTTGGATCAAAGAAAGTGTCCCCACATTTTCAATCAACCTCATTGGAGTACCCTAATTTGGCTAGCAACATGCTTAGATAATGGGATCTTTAACCATTAACAGCAGGTTATGTTACCTAAAAGATTAAACTTTAAGTTGTTACCAGAAGCATTATCAATGCTTCTGGTAACAACTAAACATAAATCCATGAGTTGATTGGCAACAAACTCCAATTAATTACATAAGTAAATTACCAATTAATAAATCAGTAATAAAACCATATAGAAAATGCATTGTTAGTGATCATCCCCAATGAAATACTAGTAATCCAACGGAATCAAATCCTGGTAAATTAGCTAAAATTTGTTAAGGGGTTCTTCCAAACAATAGTTATCATCTAAAAGGATAACTCCCACTTCCACTATAGGATCTAATCCCCTAGTGGGCATGCAGATATATATAATCTAATAAGGCGGATAATATTGGCATACTGAAATATCAATACCTCAGTCAGTTTATCTGGTGCCCCAGAATAATTAATATGGCTAGTGATGCTGATTAATACCTCACCCTGTTGATCTGACCCATCTTGAGCATGCGCAGTTTACTGAAGATCAAGAAAAAGTATCCCAAGGTTTCCTGAAATCTTGATACAACGTTTCAACTTAAGAGGTGTTAGCCTTCCCCCTTAAGTTTGGAGGACTATTACCAAAGTGGAAGTGATAATTAAAAAGGTCTGAGTTATGGCTTTCTTGGATATGAGATCACCTAATAATGTTATCTCATCCTATCTCATCAATAAGATAAAGCTTGCCCACAATCTCAAATATACTCAGGAATATAGCACTGCCAGCTAAACAAGGCCAATGCAATAGGTGCATATTTTTCCATGCCAATCAAAGTTGTCAAATTAGTTTTCTCAGCTCCCGCAGTTGCCTTGGAAAATATCTATTATGATATACATATTGGGACGCAGTTTATGATCAAATTCAAAGGATTCATTAATCTTAAAAGAAATATTTATCACTAATCAACTATAATATTCCCCTTGTACTGGATAATAAAGACTTCAGCAAGAAGGATTACTCTTTTCTGGCTGAGTACCCAGTTTTCACTTTTCCTTTACAATATTATACCTCTAAAAGAAATACAAAATAAGTTACCCAACTCAGTGGATGCAGCGGAATTCTTATCATTTATAGCTACTAAGAAGGCAAAAATTAAATCAAGAGAACAAAGATTAGTTCCTCCCAAAATAACCCTGAGCATACCCCCAAACTGCTCGCTACATATTACTAGTGTTAATGGAGTAAGTAGATTTGAACTAAGAGTTTTATCAAGAGTTCTTTACCCACCATATCAGCGGCCTTTTGTGCTATTACTTGTAAACATAAGCAACCAAGATATTTTATTCAAGAAACTTCAAGAGATTGGGAAAGTTCAATTACTTACCATTGATGAAATTGACAAGGTACATTTTATTTCTACTCATCTTAATTTTGTCCTACCTACTGATAACTTAATTTGTGCCATACCTCAAGTCAAAATATCCAATAAGATAAATTAGAAGGAACTTGGGAAAGTGCATCAATTATTTAAAGACTATCAAGATGTTTTCTTCACGTCAGATGTTAACTATGGTCACATGAAAGACTTGACACATAGTATCAAGATAGGAGATTCAACCTCAATCCAATTGAAGTCATAGAGGAATCAAAGGTAGAAGAGCAATACATTAAGAATAATTTCAAGCAATTATTAGATGCCAGCTTAATTGTGCCTTCCCAGAGTCCATGGTCGTCCCCTCCCCTGTTATAGAGAAAAAGATGGTGGTCACAGAATAGTGATAGATTACAGGAAGCCAATGGCCTCACTAAGAAGGACAGCTATCCAATTCCATAGCTTGACGATGCTCTGTCCTGATTCTCCAGCACAAATTATTTCTCCACAGTGGACCTCACCAGTGGATATTGGAAGATGGATCTGTTTCTAGGGGGACCAAGAAAGGTGCATTTTGATATGTACAGAAGGATTATCCCAACCTACCCAACTCCCCCGTGATTATGTAATGCACCCATCCCATTCCAGTGGGCAATGAGCCATTTTACTAATCTATACTGAGAAGCATGTTTGTTTATTTAGATGATATAACAGTATTCTCAATTCTTTAACAAACATCTGGATCATCTCAAGACAGTTTCCCAATGACTTTGAGAACATAATATTAAGCTGAAGCCAGCCAAGTTTTCTCTTTTTCTAACATGAAATAGAATTTTTAGGACATGTCACAATTCAGGAAGAGATCCAACCTTTATACATTAAAGTTGAAGCAATCTCCAAGATTCTTGAGACAATGAGTCACAGAGATATACCGGTATTCTTAGAACTAGATGTGATACTACCTTCAATTTATCTCTAATTACTCAACTTGGTAAACTTCTTGTCCATCTGCTTGCTAAAAACACACCCTTTGTATGCTGAGTAGAGAAGTGGACTGCTATGAGACAATGAAGAATTTTTAGATAAGACTAACTCTGATACACTCAGATTATGGGAAGCATTTCAATTTCTTTATATAGATGCCTCAGATTTAGCTATAGGAGCCATACTCTTGCAACTGGATAATGAAGGTGTTGACCACCCATTGTCCTATTACAACAAGATGCTCTCAAAGAAAGGGTAAAAATTACAGTGTCACTTAATAAAATGCTTAGAAGTTTTACTTGCATTTAAACGCTTCTGTTACTTCTTGTATGGTACAAATTTTAGTGTTGTTACATACCACACTTCTTTAAAGTGGTTACAAAAGATTAAGGATCTTATAGAAAGGCTAACCAAGGGCTCTCAAACTGCAGCAATATGACATGAACATTGTCCATTGATCTGGAAATCACATTCATGTAAATAGACTAATTATATTTCACTTTCTCTATGTAGATAAAAACAAAGCTAAACATTTACATGACCTACTCATAAAGTGAACACTTGGGAGGATAAAAATGAAGCAGTAGAAAAAGTATTGAATTGACACTCACAAAATACTAATTTTCTTAGCAGATTATTATACAAGAAAGTTTGAATCAATTGGGTACCTTACTTGTGGCCTTTGAAACAGGTACCAGTTATAGTGGAAGCACACAATACCTTTGAACATGGGGATCCAGAAACCCCTATGAATGTATCAAGAATCAATACTATTGGGAGAACTACTGGACTCTGTAGTGAAAGTCTTAAAGCCTTTATAACCTTTTAGAGAAAAAAGCTGCAAAAGACTAAGTACAAGTATCAGCTCATAAACCCTCAGCAGCCATTCCATACTACCATTTTAGCTGTCATTGGCTCTCTGCACAAATCTACAGGAGGAAATAAATATATCATTTCAGATATTAATCATTAAATGAAGTGGGTGAAGCTTTGGCATTCATGCGTAGAACGCCAAGGCTACCACTAGTTTCTTTTATGAATACACCTACTAAGCATGGTTGCCTGCAGGTACTGCTATGTGATAATGATAAAAGCTTTACTTCAAGAGTTGTGAGAATTTTAGCTATAATATGGGAACTTAGCAACTATTTTCAGAGCTCTACAATTCAAATAATGGGAATTTTGAAAGAGTAAATGAAATGTTAGGTTTAATACTATAAAAGAAAGCTTCTATTAATCCTTACAATGGGACCAATATGGTCAGGGTAAATCCTGACATTAGTGAAATTCCTGAGATTACAGATATCATCCATCAATCAATAGAATATGTGATGAAGTTTGATCAAATAATTGTATATCAAATAATAATTGTAATGAATATGTTTGCTTAATCATTTAAATTACCTTAATTATAATAATATTGAGTCAATTAATGGCACAAAAACAAATTTACAATGAGACTGAGATGATTCCCACTGCCTTTTAAAATCATATGCAAGTTGCAATCCCATAAGCTCCAGGGAAGAATAGTGCACTGTTTTAAAATTAATTAATCTTAGGTAAGTACAGGAAGTTGGATGGTATATAAAACTAAGTCATCATTTGATTAATCTTTGTGGTCAATAAAAATATTATTTATCATGCAAACACTATTAAATTTATTTATTAGAGTGTTAAAATTCTGATCTACCACCCCATCCTATTAGAAGCTCCCTTCCAACCTTCCCCTCTTAAAACTATATCTTTAGGCGAACTCCCATACCAGCTTACCAAATATTCCTTATACCTGGATACCTCTAGTGTTCTTGTGTTAAAATTTATGGGTTTCATTGATTGTTCATTGCTGATAACCCCTAAATTGATTAACTGCACAGGTTCAGTGTTGTGCAATCTCTGCGTTGTCTGATAATATATAATCAATTGATAGTAGTATGAAGACTATTATACATAGTTTAATAAAGCACTAGTATTGGGTTCAACGCTTGACCATTATTTCTCCTTGAAATACTTAAGATATCCTCAATAGGTATTAGTTCCCTTATACCACCTAACTTGATCCACGCTCAGATCCTCATGTATGGCTTCTCTCTGGTGACACACAGTCAGTAACAATCCCTTCATCAGCTCAGCTTCTCTTCTCTGGATCCACGCTCAGATCCTTACTTTTTATCCTAAAGAGTCTTCAATTAAAGCACAAAGCAATAATTTATTTGAAGAAGAATAGAACTAATAATGGATTTTGGTAAAATATATTTTATATTATACTAATTAATGATAAAAGCGTGCTTATTAAGTGAATTCTTAGGGGAATTTTATAGTGGGATACAGCGCCAGACCCTTGGTTGGCATCCCATCAATGAAACAGCAGCCGTTGCCATTAAATTACCCATTGTTGTCTCATCAGTGATGGTCTTCCCCATCCTGGCTAGGATTTTGTCATTGGACATCCTTAAGACCCAAAATGGAAAGAGTCAGAAAACGTGCCCCAAACGTTTTCCTCTCTTTTTAGCACTATTGGTGCCCAACCCAAAAGGGGGAGCTGCCACGCATCTTTATTTGCAAATGGGCCAAACAAAGGGATTAATATTAATAAAAAATTCCTAATATAGCCCCTAGGTTATCATCCTAGGAAGCTATATCAGATGGCGAGGAAGCTTTGGGGAAAATTTTGTCTGGCGCCCGCTTTAGCTGGTGGACCATGGCAGACAACATTGGGGTAGGGGCATCAGCGACATGAGGCATAAGGAGGTATAGTTGTGGGTTTTCTTCATTAATGAGGCTGGCGGTGTCCATCGCCTCAATGTATTGAGCAAGTTGCTGCTCAGCAAAAGTGATGAGAGCCAGCACACAAGTAAATGACTTGATGTGCCAGCAGGTTTTGAGATAATGGTGATCAAAAAGAGAAGTTTTTTCTGCATTGATGCAAGCACAGCTTTCACCAAAAGCGAGCTCCTCAATTTCATATTTAGCATCTTCATCAAAATCAGAAGGAAAATTTGGGATAGGAATCCAAACGTTTTCCTCTCAACCCCAGTGAACCAACCATATTTGGTAAGTGACCTGCTTAGGTAATGGGACTTATTACCCATTAAGGCAGGTCACAAAACAACTGATCAATTTACTAGTTACAGGTGGCATCACTCACCTCACTACTTGATCCTTAAATTCCCAATCAATTGGTGATGAAACCTGACCAATCCCTAATCAGTACACCTGATAGTTAATCATCAATCAACTATCAGATGCCCCTACTTTGTTGGCAACTCTGCCCGATGAGATCTTAAGCATACACCCAGATTGATCCCCAACAGATCTGACCCAGGCAAATTACCTAAAATCCCTCAAATATTGTTACCCCAAAATCTGGGACAACTGATATCCAATTCACTTCGCTATAGGGAATTATCTCCTAACAACCCCTGGTAATCTAGTCAGTTGGGAATATGGGCAAAATCCAACACATCTCCCCTCTTGCCTAGATTTTCAGCAAGAAAAGGATCAGGACATGAGTATACCGCTTAGGACACTCAGTCAAATACTTCTTTTGTTAAAGTGGATTATAGTCAATCAGTACTAAATGCTACTCAGGATGACCTTTGGCATGCAGCTCTCTTCCTCAACCTCCTCACTACCGTCTACTCATAGTGCAGTTCCCATGAACTTCTGTCATGCTAGGCTGATTGATTTACTTGTGACAATTTTAATCACAGGATCCAGTTTCCCCCCCATCAGGGCATATGACCTGCTGTTATATTTAGGATTCTTGGTCCAGCGTCCTCAATTTCCTGATTTTCACTCATCCTTGTCAGAAGATTCTTGCCATCAATGTTCTTTCACAGTGCAATTAATAATTCTCATTTATATTCGCCTTTGTTATTTTCTCATAATAACCTCTTGACTCAAATCATTCTTAATACTTCTCTGGAGAGCTTATCCCATCAATTTTGAGATTAATTTAACCAAAAGTAGAGCTTAATTGATTTCAGAGCGCATAATATTGACTATCATAAAAGTCTGACATCCCCTTTTCATCAAGCTCATATGTCAAATTCAGAGTCTCAGTACCAACAACTGCTTGATAGCATTTCTGATAAAGACCTTTAGCTCTTCCAGCTGATGAGTCAATCTGTGCATTGGAACCTCTTCTATGGTCCTTCCAGGACTCATACTCCTAGTCAAGTACCCATGGCCAGTCTTTCCATGGAATTACCAGAGATGGAACCAACCCTGATGAAACCAAGTTTGCAATTGTCTCAAACAACTCATGATCAATCCTTCCTTTGTTGTCAATTCCTGAGTTATGTTCTAAAACTCTCCTGAGTTTGGCTCCATTTGCAGATTCTCCTACCATCATCATTAAACCTCCTGAAGCAATGCCCACCACTCTCAAATGATCATTCCTCACTGGATTGGACTTGCTTCCAGAGTTCCTTTTCTGACTTGGCCAGTATTACAAGCCAGCTGTTTTAGCCACAGAACTAGCAATTGGAAGCAGAGAACATTTTGAACTCCCCTATGCAGAATTGAGGCCTAAGTAACCAGGGCTTTGTTCATAGCTCTGAACTCCTCTGATCTCAAAAACATCCTATATCATGATGTTGCAGCCTATGCTCTTTGCTTTGCCAGCCAAGTTCTTTGAAGTTGGGCCATGAAGCTTCCAGCTTTTTCTGACTTTCATCACTCATTCTGCTTTCACTTACAAGAAGCTTGTAGTTGTCATCTGCAGGATGCCATTCACTCCTTGCATGACTAATTCATTTCTGGTGCATCTCACTGGTATCTTATATTGATGGCTCTAATAGAGGGCATGATTTGACAACCCCCACCTAGTATCCCTTGCTTGATGCCAGCCCATATGTCCAATGTTCTTGACAAGGCCCATCGGCAAGTTCTCAAGACCAATCTTCTGGCTTTGGTGCCATATAAGGATTACTCAGGGTTATTCACCAACTGCATCTTCTTATTCTGTTGCTTCACCCAATCTAGGGCATTGCATTTGGCATGTTCTGACATTTCCCATCTCTCTTCCCTTAGTTGCTTTATGCAGGGATCAGCATCCACTCAGTGAACTTGGTTTTGAGCAGGTCTAGCCCTTGCTAGCGTCTGATCTCACATAGATTTTGATGGGTTGTTTACTCCTACTGTGATCCATCCTCCCTCCCTCAAGAGACAAAATAGGTGGAATCATCCCCAAGTCAAGGATAACCAATAAGAAAAATAAAATATTGATAAAAATATTGGGGAAAATATTATGATTTTACCCAATATTTTTATCAATATTTTCTTTTTTTTATTCTTTCTATGGGACTTGACCTTTTCTCAGTTCAGTGGTCCATCTTTTTATTTTATTCACCCAAACTGGTTCCTAGGTATACTTAGACTTACCTGTTTTCTATGTTTCAAAATATTATTCTCTCAAGTTTTAACCATCTAATTTGGTTCAGTGGTCCTCTTTTAGGACTTGACCAATCATCAGGACATAGCCAACTTAATGGTTCAGCAGTCCCTTTGGAATTTTTTTCCTTATTTTTTTCATCAATCCATTGCTTTAAATACTTGACATGGACCCAATTTACTATCCTTCCATCCATGAGGTTCTTGATGGAGTAGGCGTCCATCGCCATCTTGGAAATAATCTCAAACGGACCCAATCACAATGAATCCAACTTTTTTCTTCTCCCAAAACCATGCATATCATAATAGGCAACTTTTTTCGCCTATTCAGTATTCTGATAAGGCCAGTCAGTTATTAAAATCCATTGTTTTTGCTTGAATCCTTTTCTTCAAAGTCATATCAAATGCTTGCAATTGCATTTTGATCATAATATTTGTCGATTGGTTCAGGTACTGCTCAGCACTCATCTCTGATGTTGGTTCCACCACCAAATATAAAAGGTGGCAACGCAGCCTTCCTTCCATATAGCAACTCAAATGGTATTTTTTCCATTGCCATATGATAACTTATATTGTAGGTGAACATCACTGAACTAAGGTACATTCCCCATGTGGAAGTTGTTCCTGTGACCTTTTTCCTCAGCATCATGGCCAGCTTACCATTGACTCGTTCTACCAGAAAATTTGTTTCAGGCCAGTAGGGTACAGACATGACTCCTCAGAACCCCATTATTTCATTAAATTGTGGGATCACATGAGATGTGAAATTTGTTTCATTGTCGCTTAGCAGGACCTGTAGGCATCCATGTTGGTATACTACTTGATCCAGGATAAACTTGCAGTGCTTGTAGCATCTTCTTAAGCCAGAGCCTTTATCTCAACCCATCTCATCAGATGGTCAATTACAACTATGATGTACTTGACTCCCATGTGCTCATCATCAATGGCCCATCACGTCAATGGACACCATATGCCAAGCAAATCCAGGGTGGACCAGTCAATATCCAGTCACGTTCCTATCTGGCTTGTGCAACTGGCACTCCACACAACAAGCCAGATAGTCTGCGACCTTGTAGTTAATGGACTCCCTGTAGTAATACTGGCAAATATTATTAGTCATTTTTATCAGGCCTCCATGCCCAACAACCCTATGAGCAGCTTGAATGATAGCTGCTCGTTCCAATGACTTTTAAGAATAGTAATCGCTTCCCATTGATTATCTTGAAAACTCCATCCATGGTCTTGATGTTTTCCATCACTTTTTAAAGCGCACCTTGGATTTCTTGGGGCTCGTTCTCAGTTTCTCCATCACCCATTCTCTGGAATAGCTCATCCGCCTGCTGGTATACCACCTGGACCATTGGTAACCACAATAAGCCAACCACATTCTGATGAGAAGCTCCAGCTCAATAGACTATCTCATAATCATACGCCTGTAACTTTAGTGTACATTGGGCCAGTCATCCTTCTGGTTCTCATAAACTGTGTAGCCAATGCAATGAGGAGTGGTCCATCACCACTTTGAAGTGCATTCCATAAATATACACCCAAAAGTGTTTACAGGCATAAATGACCATAAGGCATGTACACTCAGTCACAGTGTAATTCCTCTCAGCAGGTGAGAGTGTCTGGCTCACATATGCCACTGGGTGTTCATCCCCAAATTCATCCACTTGTCTCAATATGGCACCAATTGCCATCAACAAAGCATTGGTTTTTATTATAAATACCTAAACCAAAATTCAGAAATTTCAAAAACAGAGAAACTATTATATTGGTGTAATTAATCAAAGGTTCTCTGGGCCTCTTCACTCCAAATGAATCCTTTTTTCAGATCCTTTAGTAAATGGAAGAGGGGCTTGGTAATTCTTGCAAAATCTCAAATGAATCTTAAATAGTATCTTACCATTCCAAGGAATACTTGGATATCATGGACACTCTTTGGTACAGCCATTTGCTCTATAGCTGCTATCTTCTGGGCTTGTGGCTGCAGTCCACTAGAGTTGATTACAAATCCCAGATATTCTAACTCTCTCTTGAAGAAGTGACACTTCCTCAGCTTAATCTTCAGTTTGTCCTTGGATAGTCTCATAAACACTTCCTCAAAGTGGTGCAAATGGTCAGTAAACGTCCTACTGAACACATTTATATTGTCCAAGTACACCAGGACGCATGACAACTTCAAGTCATTTAGTATGGCGTCCATGGCCCTTTGTAACGTCACAGGCGCATTGCAAATCCCTTGGGGCGTCCTAATCAGTTGGTCTAGCCCCTGTGTGGTGATGATTGCGCACTTCTCCTGGTCTTCCATTGGTAAATCAATTTGCCAATATCCCAATGTTAAATCCATTGCAGGGAAATACTTTGCTTCTCTTAATTGATCTTGAGCATCATCAATTCATGTTAGTGGACATGAATCCTTTTTTGTTATTTTGTTCAGCCTTCTATAGTCAATCACTACCCAATTAGAGCCATCCTTTTTTTCACTATCAGAATAGGGCTCACCCAGAGACTTGATGACGGAAATAGGAAACCGTGCTCCAATAGCTTGCTGATTTCTTCCTTTACTACCGCTTCAGCTGCCTTTGACCGTCAAATCAGTCTCATTCTGTTTGGCAAATTTTCCCTGGTATTGACCTTATGAATTACATCTCTTGTGCAACCCAAATCATGACATCCTGAGTGAATACTCCCAATACTTGTCAAATAATTTGAGCACCTCCTCCTGCTGTCTTTCCATCAGATCAGCAACTTGCTCTCAATTGAATAATAGATTAATACTCTTGGTTACCCCTGCCAATAATCCCATTTCATTGAGGGTCTCAAAATTGTGGAATTTCCTAAATTTAGCTGTTGGGATTAGGTAAACAAACATGAAGTTTTGATTCTTCTCAGTATATTCATTAGTTTTTCACTCAAATTTTCCAGGAGAACTCAAATCTCTCCATGGCCCAGCATAATTATCCCAGGAGCCACCCAAGGCTCTACTCTGGACTTCTTCCAGGGGCTTCCAACTTCCCCATACAGCAGCTCTGGTATCTCTAATGTCAACATCATGTTGATTATTATTTGTGATCCTGGCAGTATAGTTCTCACACCCTTATTTCTCAGAGAAATTCCCTAATATTCTAGGATTTCTGTCAGCATTTCTCTTTGCTTCTGGACAGCTAGTTGGTATTGAATTGGGGCAATGTCATCATTGTAGATCAGGTTGATGAAGTTGTTTCTCCTAGTCAGTGGAGCTTCCCTATCTTTCTGATAAACCAATGGTAACATCTGACCCAAATTGGCCAACGTATTATCCTCCAAGTTTACATCTAACTCTGTATTTATATAGAAACTCTGTCCCAATCAGGGTATCATAATTTTGGTTGGCCAAAACTATTTATGGAGTGGATAACGCCAAGGATCTCAATTAAAGTGGTAGAGCACTATATGCTCCACATGAGATGATGGTATTCAGACTGGTGTCCCATATTCTTTTGTGTGTTCTAAATTGGGCAAGATCTTCATCCTCTTCACCAGCTTGGTTGAAACAATATTAATGAGCGCTTTACTGCCAACTATTGCCCTCACCCATATTTGATTCACTAGTATATCTATATATGTACACTCAGAGTATCATAAAATAACATTTATAAGTGTATAGCGGCATAATTAGCCAAATTGAGGGTGTGAATTATTTGCGTTGATAGATCAGGAAACAATTTCTTGATCGTGCTAAGGGGGATTGACAGATTTGCCTCATCTAATCTGACTTTGGTCAATTCTTCTGGATTATCTGTGGCTCAAATCTTGTCCGCCAGTTGTCATGCATAAAGCCAAGCAACTTCCTTAATTATTTCAGGGTTGATCCCCTTTACTCTGGATCTTGTTACTGCATTTATATCTAAATTGACTACTTGATATAGCTGATCCTGTGCATCATCATCTACAAACAGATCACTGATGTTAATTTTGTTGTGCTTAATATTGGGAGGAACATGTTTTTCTGCATCTCTAGACTGTTCCTCATCTAGGCCGTGAGCCCTTTTCCCAACTCCTGTGTGGGTTTAGACACTTTCACTTGGACCATGTTAATCTGTTCTTAAAGTTTTTTGAAGTTCACAGTTAAATTTTCTTTTCCTCTGCTTTGGTAATAGACTTTTCCTTCTTATTGATCTGTTTAAACTCTTTGGTCTTATTTTCTGGAACAGTTCAGTTATTCAACTCCTTAGCGCCCTCAGTCCCCTTTGTGGGATTCAAATTTTGTACTGGATTTGATTTGAAACTTCTATTCAGAGCATTAAATTTAGCTCCCAAAATTTTCAAATGATCAATCATCTGAGAGGTGATAATCTCCGTTACAAACATGAAAGACATCATTTGATGCAAATTGTGATAGGTTTAAAGGGCCTCTTACAGTGCAATCCAGGTTTCAAAA